>CAUYSK010024443.1:0-44768 GCA_963575035.1 Avahi laniger
CCTAGCTCACAGCAACCTCAAACTCCTGGGCTCAAGTGATCCTCCTGCTTCAGCCTCCCGAGTAGCTGGGACTACAGGCATGCGCCACCATGCCCGGCTAATTTTTTCTATATATTTTTAGTTGTCCAATTAATTTCTTTCTAATTTTAGTAGAGACGAGGTCTCATTCTTGCTCAGGCTGGTTTCGAACTCCTGAGCTCAAACAATCCGCCCGCCTCGGCCTCCCAGAGAGCTAGGATTACAAGCGTGAGCCACCACGCCTGGCCACAAGTATATAATTTTTATATTATTTTACAGGTTAAGGATCATCAAAGTTAAGTGTCTTGGCTCAAGGTCACAAAATTGGTAACGATTCCTAAGTCTGTGTTCTTAACTATTACACTTAACTGACTCCCATGTTCTAAATGGAAGACCACAGAAAATATCCAGCCTTCTCAGTTATAAAAGCTAATAAATTAACTTTTTTGTATGTAAGTTGTTGGGTTTAAAGAATCCACCCTCCCCAAACTTCCATCCAAACCTCTTGTAGAACTCTTAGAGAAATATAGGAATGAAATACAAAAGGGAAACTTTCTTTATTCCCCCTGATAAAGACTACCCTTAACCCTCCCGGTTGGTTCCTTAGGGAGATAAAGGAATGGAATGTAAGAAGGAAACTTACTTCCCCTGTCCTGTCCAGTAGTTTGAAAAGAATTTATTTACTCCTTTCAGAAAAATCCTTTATAAAACCCAAGGCTTTTCCCTGTCCCCTGTGGACACCTTTTTCAACCTCTACCCATCTGCGCACCCAGATGCTCAAAATACACAGTTTGCTACACGTGAGGTTTCGTGTGTCTCTCGGCTCTGGACCTAACATAAGTCATTTTGTTTTCTATGACTTATAACCTAATGAGTCCTATTATAAACAGACAAATGCTTGCTTCCTTTTTTTCCCCCTTCACCACTATACTTCAGTGAGAAAGAAGTTTATCATAGCAAATTAATTTGTTTACAGGGATTTATTAAAAAAGGAGACAAAAACAAAAATTTCCTTTGTAAGGTCCTAAAATCAGGACCCACTCAACTCACTATTCCTGTTAGACATTTCCAGGTCTGGATAATTCCTTTATTCCTTTAATAAATATTCATATAATGCACAAACTATGACTCTGCTAAACACTGGTGGATTAATATCATACACAAAAACAATGTGGATGCTGTCCTCACCAAGTTCAGATTCTTGAGGCCAATATAGACAAATGAACAGCCAGACAACTTCATATATCATGTGTGAGAAGTGCAATGAGGGGCACCTGTAACACCTTAGAATGCTTTATATTCTACCATTTTCAGAATACTGACCACCAGATACTTCAAGGTCTTCAACACAGATTTTTAAAAATATAAATATAGTTATACCACTTAATATTGGTAGTACTTTAGTTAACAAAGCACGTATTATATCATGTTTTATTGTTCCTACGTCTTACAAAGGAGGCATATCCTGTAAGTCTAGAGCAAGGCTTTCTGTCCCTCCTTTGCAGACTTGCCCTGCTCATTTTCTAAGTACTCAGTTGTATTACATTCCGAGTGAAAGGGCAGTTGCCCCTGGGCTGGGGCAGTACTTAGCTCACAAGTGTTGAGTATTCACAACCCCCTTTTCATACAGAAAAAGATTTCTCACAGCATTCATTAACCAAATTGATTAACCATTTTAAGAAACTTTTTGTTTTCAGCTGCATTTGTAACTGCCAATGCACAAAAGTATTGCTAAAACAGCAAGTCCCCAACAATGCACTTATCACATAAGCAATTACAAAAGTAGTTTGGGAAAAACATATTTAATCCTACATTTGTTTTTCTTTTGCTTTTGTTTTCACTCTGCTGCTATGGTTGCCTACAGAAATGTTTTTATTCTCTTATGTTTATAGTTATCCAAGTTTATAGCCAAGACTTTTATTAAAAGCTTTAAAATACATATCTCCTCCCATCCCACCCTACTCCCTGGTGTTACAAACATCTCAAAGTAATAACAAAGGAACGTGGTATCACAGGCACAACATGAAGATAAGTCAGGCACCACACAAACCGCTCATTGCCCTAATCTCTCACAATAACCCTATGAGGTCAGTGGTTTGACATCAGTGCACACACCATGCTACTCAGGCTCTAGGGTCAGACAGACCTGTGGTGCATGCCAGCTTGACAGTTACTAGCTTTCTACCCTTCTGCAAGCCCCTCAGCCTCTCTAGGTTTCAGTTTCCCTGATACATAAACAGAGTGAAGTGGCACAAATAGGTTGCTGTCAGGAGATCCTGCGTGTAAAAAACATTTAACGCGGGTCCTGGCAGGCAGAAAGAAAGATCGCACAAATATTAGTTATTTTTTTTACTTTTATTATCTCCCCATTGCTATCCTATACTGAAATGTAAATAGTCCACCATTATATGCTAATTATAATGAAAGAAAAGTGGCAACAATCATAGATCTACAACTTGACAGTCAGTATCAACAGCCATAAATGCTGAAATTACTAACAGCAAAAGTGCTTCTAAGTCTAGACAACCAGCACAGGAGATGTAGCCACTCTTAGTTAGGTCAGCATACCCAACCTCTTAGCCCTAACAAGGATATACTAAACAGTTTTTTGTTGAGAAGACATTCATTAAGGGCCCTGTCCATTTCCCAGATAGTTTTTCTTACAAAATTCATGATAATATAAACAAAATGAAAACTACACAAAAAACCACTTACAACTTTGTCTCATAATCTTTCCAGGCTTTGTCAAATGGCTTCTTGAGATCCTTAGAAAAAAGAAAATTAAAATTGCATTTATTTTTGCTGAAAATGAATAAATAATTCTGAAATAACATCTTGGCAGGAATGACTTTCTTGCTAACTTTACACAAGGCACTTTCATGAACATAACACCATTTATTACACACAAGAAGCCTGTAGAGGCAGGAAGGGTGAGCACCCCATCCCGGTCATGCCCACGAAGCAGGAGCCTAAGGGCTCTGAGACTCTCAGCCCACAACAGACCCAGGAGTAGGGCTTGGCTTCTCTCTCCCACCCACGTGGGATCTCACCAATCTTCCTAAAAGTGTCTAATCTTGTTCCTCTGCCAATATCATTATGTAAAGTGGCACATCTTTTCCAATGATCATTTTCCAAGATTTTCAATGCTATAAAAGTTCAGTGCCTTTCAAATAGAAGTACTATTGTGATCTTAAAAGAAAGAGAGAGAGAAAAAAAAATCAATCCTTTCAAGTTAAAGTGGAAATCCAATTTCTGAACACTTACTCCTTTGACTCCTTTTAGGTCTCCTTTTAACAAGGAATCCAAGGTGAAGATCACATTGTGACTCAGACCCTGGAGCTGAAAAACAAAGTAAAGATGGGAGACAGTTAAAAAAGAAAGTGCACATAGAACAATACAACCAGCTACTGTTGACCAAGCATTTTCCACACACCAAGCTCCGTTGAAGGGCTTCTCATGCATTATTTCATTGAACCTGCATATCTTCATGAGTTAAGTGGCATAACTGGTCCCACTCTGTTGCTGAACAGAGAGAAAGGTGGAGTCACTTGTGAAGATCCTCACAGAATGTGAGTAGAGGGATGAGATTTGAATTTAGACCTCAGAGCCTGTGTTCTCAGACACTATACTACAGTACATGTGTACAAATAATTCCTCAAATCATCTTAGCACTGTCATTGACACCACTACTAAAATTGTAGATCTTTTTTTTGTTTTGAGACAGAGTTTCACTCTCTTGCCTGGGCTAGAGTGTTGTGGTGTCAGCCTAGCTCACAGTAACCTTGAACTCCTGGGCTCAAGCAATCTCCTTTCTCAGCCTCTCCCAGGTAGCTAAGACTACAGGCATGCGCCACCATACCCGGCTAATTTTTTCTATTTTTAGTTGTTTGGCTAATTTCTTTCTATTTATAGTAGAGACGGGGTCTGGCTCTTGCTCAGACTGGTCTCGAACTCCTGAGCTCAAGCAATCCTCCCGCCTCGGCCTCCCAAAGTGCTAGGATTACAGGTGTGAGCCACCGCGCCTGGCCTAATATTGTAGATCTTAACATGAATTTTCTTCAACTGCCTCTGTCAGTGTGAGGAGGGGACTATACTACTGGCTTTTACCATTTCTTTTTTATATTCTTTTATAGCATGTATCATGGTCTGAAATTACCCTGTTTGGTTTTCTTTTTTTTTTTTTTGGTTTAGATTTATCTTTTATTTGAAAAAATTTTTGTTTTTAATTTTTACATACATATAATAGTTGTACATATTTATGAGGTACATATGAAATTTTGATACAAGCATACAATGTGTAAGATCAAATCAGTGTAACTGGTGTATCAAATCAACCTCAAGATTTATCATTTCTCTGTGTTAGAACATTCCAATTTCACTCTTCTGGTTATTCTGAAATACACAATAAATTACTGTAGTCACCCTATTGTGCTACCGAACACTAAATCTCATTTCTTCTGTCTAACTGTATTATTGTACCCATTAATCACCCCCTCTTTATCCCTCCTCTCCACTACCCTTCCCAGCCTCTAGTGATGTCACTCTACACTCTCGACCTCTATGAGATCAATTTTTCCAGCTCCCATATATGAGCGAGAACATCTGACATTTTTCTTTCTGTGCCTGGCTTATTTCACTTAACATAATGTCCTCCAGTTCCATCGACGTGGTTGAAAAACGACAGGATTTCATTCTTTTGTATGGCTGATAGATTTCACTGTGTATATATGTATTTTCTTCATCCATTCATCCACTAATGGACACTTAGGTTGATTCCGTATCTTGGCTATCGAGAAGAGTGCTGTAATAAACATGGGAGTGCAGATATCCCTTTGATAATACTGATTTTCTTGCTTTTGAATAAATACCCAACAGTGGGATTGCTGGATCATATGGTAGTTTTATTTTTAATTTTTTGAAGAACCTCTACATTGTTCTCCATAGTGGCTATACTACTTTACATTCCCACCAATAGTGTAGGAGGGTTCCCCTTTCTCCGCATCCTCACCAGCACCTGTTACTGCCTATCTTTTTGATAAAAAACATCTTAATTGGGATGATATCTCACTGTAGTTTTGATTTGCATTTCTATGATGATTAGTGATATTGAACATTTTTCATACACCTGTTAACCATTTATATGTCTTGAGAAATGTCTATTCAGATCCTTCATCCATTTTTTAATCAAATTTTTTTTTGCTATTGAGTTGTTCGAGCTCCTTATATATTCTGGTTATTAATCCCTTGTCTGATGGGTAGTTTGCAAATATTTTCTCCCATTCTGTAGGCTGTCCTTTCACATTATTGATTGTTTCCTTTGCTGTGTAGAAAGTTTAGCTTGATGTGACCTATTTTTCCATTTTTGCTTTGGTTGCTGGTGCTTTTTAGGTCTTATTCAAGAAATCTTTGCCCAGACCAATGTCCTGAAGCATTTCCTCAACGTTTTCTTCTAGTAGTTTCATACTTTCAGGTCTTATCTTTACGATTTTTATCCATTTTGATTTGATTTTTGTATATGTCAAGAGATAGGGGTCTAATTTCATCCTTTATCATACAGATATCCAGTTTTTCCAGCACCATTTATTGAAGAGACTGTCCTTTCTCCAATGTGTGTTCTTGGCACCTTTGTTGAAAATGAGCTAACTGTAAATGCATGGTTTATTTCTGGGTTTCCTATTTTGTTCCATTGGTCTGTCTGTTTTTTATACCAGTATCATGCTCTTTTGGTTACTAAAGGTTTGCAGTATAATTTGAAGTCAGGTAATATGATGTTTTCAGCTTGTGTATTCTGTCTCCTCAACTAGCACAGAAGCTCAATGAGGGCAGGAACTTTGACCGTTCTGTTCACACTTCTACCTTCAGTGCCTTGATTCCATTAGAAATACAAGATATTTGGGAAGTGCAACCTATAGCTGAGGAGATATTTTTTTCACTGTTCTGAGGCAGTGGCCTGTGTCTCCTTGATTTTAAGAAGGCACAAAGAGGAATCTGTAAGAGAGAAGGAGATGCAGCTGCTAACCAGCTGGAGAGGAGGTGAAGGGAAACCAAGGCAGGGACAGTCAACTGTGAAAAGAAAAGCAAAACACGGACAGATAAGAGTTTATAACATACTGTCTTCAAGGAGACCCCTAGTAATCTTGGTGAAATCATTTTTAGTAGCGTGGAACCAAGACTGCAGGGACCTGCAGAAGCAGATTAGAGATGGAAAGGTTTGTGGGTCACTCAAGAAATAATTTTACTCATATGTAAGTGTATTCATTTGTCATTCTATCTATCCATCCATCATTTACTAAGTATCTACTCTGTGCCACACACTATGCTAGAAGCTGGATAGGCAAAGGTGAATAAAACACTATTCCTACCTTAGAAAGCTTGTATTCTAGGAACAGAGGCAGTCAGTATGCAGCCAACTCTATTACCTTATGCCATTACATACTGTATTAGAGACAGAGGAAAAAAGTGAGAAGGATCAATACTGGCTGATGAGCTTTGTGCCTGGCCCTTTTAACCACATCCCTAAAGTGGAAGCCTATACCCTATTGTGAGCTGTTGTGAAGACAGAAGGAGTTAATGTATGTGAAAAATGCTAACTTACTTCCTGCCACCAGGGAAGTGCTAAATACATATTTTTAAAATGCTATGGGATGCTACATATGAATAAGGTAACATGGGAGCAGAGAGGGATAGGGAACAGGAAAACCTTCCCTTTTGGCTCTTTAATTTCTCCCTAACCCTTTCCTGTTGTTCTCATCTTAGGCTTCCTGCAGTTCACACAAGTCAGTCTACCTCTTTACCCTCCAACAGATTTCACACACAAGGAAGGTTTTCCAATGCATACTACCAGAGGGCTTGGATCAGAAATAATCACTTATTTCAAAGACAAAGAGATTTCCACCAAGAAAATTTTGTCTATGTGATTTTGCCACCACCTGTTCAGTCACCTGTACAGAGAAACAGCCTGACTGGCAGGCCAGAGGGCTACAGTTTGAGAGCCTAGGTCTAGGATGTTGGTTCTTAAGGAGTAGGGCTAAAAAAGCATCTTAGCTATGACTGTGGCCCTCCAAATGGCCACAGTTTATAAACCAATATACGCTATTAATATATTGATTACTATTTCGTGGGAGGAGTGACTGGGAAAGAGGAATGTCTAAAAGGATTTATTGGAGTAAAGGAGGAAGGTTGTGAGTAAAAATGGAGGAAAAAAAAAAAAGGTTGAAAAACACTGACCTTGAGAATGAGAGGAGAAAAACTACAAAATTAACAGGACCTACTCTCTACCCTAGATGGAGAGCTGGAATATTTTGCTCTGAGTCCTCAATTTCATTCCTGGGGTACGAGCCCATGGCATCCCCCTATTCTGTAGATCTTAGGAGTTTGTCTGGATGGTGGGTAATGAGGTCGCGGTCTGCCTTGCCCTCCACTAATCCAGCCAGTATCTATTTTTCCTCTGTTCATAAAGAGTCTTAAATTATTTTTCTCCAAAGCATTTACCATCCCTAACCATTTGTATGTGTATTTTTTTTCAGACCATGTCTCCATAGCATGTATATGTATTTGTTTCCTTATTTGTTTACTGTCTGTCTCTCCAATTGGATTGCAAGCTCCTTGAGAGTGGGGTCTGTATGTTCATTGCTGTATTCCTGTAACTCAGAATATTGTGTAGCACAGATGGGGTGGCTCAAGAAATACTTGGAGAAGTAATGGAATGAAATACAGAAACGCATATGTGTACAAGGTTCTTCTCTATAGGGCTATTCATACAGATGGAAAGTTAAGTGCCTATCAATAGGGGATGGCTAAATTATGGAACTTTTAAACAACAGCCATAAAAATGAGAAAGCTCTTTATGCCTAACTTTGGAAGTGTCTCCAAGATAAATTTTTATGTGATAAAATCAAGTATAAAACAGTACTTAGAGTGTGCAAGGGTTTATATAAAAAGAGGGAAAAAAATGCCTATGCTTAAATTACTTTTGAAAAAATACACAGTTTTCCAATGCTGGCTCCCTCTAGGGATGGAAACTGAGCAAAGGGACAGGGTGGGAGAGGAGACTTTTTGCATTTTAAAAAACCTGCAACATGTAACGTATTCCTTATTCAAAGACAGTCAAAATTTTAAAACAAAATATGAAAAGACAGTGATTATAAATCTTTTTAAACTTTCAGTCCTAAATTACGGTTTTCATCATTGCCTCAAATCCTTTGTGAAATGAAGCAGGAAAAAAAATACATTAATGTTATTGCCACCTTGATCTGAAGGCTGTATTACAAAATAACAGCAATAAAAGAATTACGAAACTCTGTGGTTAATACTGAACATGAGGGGTGTTCAGAAGGAAAAGTCCCTCAAAAGTCATGTACTGACCACGGAACGAACACAACGTAGTAACCTTTTAATGTCATCACTGTGGTTAAGCATTGGGGCGAGCGGTAGTTGCACAGATAGAAAACCCCAAGTTGCATTCCCTTCAATAGCTCAGCTGGCAGGCAGAGGACTATAGAAAACCCCAAGAGTTATTTCTTTGTTTACCTACACACACATTCTTGGGAGGTGATAAGAAAGCAAGAAGGCAAAACATTATGAATCATGAATTCAGAATTTTCCCAGTGACAAGCCTATGAAAAGGCCAAAGGAAAAAAAATTTGAAATTTACAAACCCTTTCCAGCTTACTTCCCAGGAAAAAGTAGGTTAATTTTAAAAACCAGCAAAGTGACAAGTGAATAGTAATTACCTGAGTGCCATTATAAACATACAAAGAGAGGTCAAAGAGAAAGCAGATCAATACCACGAGGATGTAATTTTTAGAAAATAGTAACAAGAAGCAAAACAAAATTTCCTTCATTGGGCATCTCAGTGAAGAGAAAACCTATTCTCTTAGATACTTTAAAGGATTGCTTTGCAATAGAGATGGATTATATGACTTCACGATCATGGGATTCTGTAATTTTCCTGTGTTTTTATTTTCTAGTTCTTTTGGGAATCCTAGTTCTTTCCCAACTCCTCATTCCCTGAGTAAGAGTTTTGCAAACTGATGTGTAACAGTCGTCTCCACAGGCAATTACGATGCAGCCAATACAATAATAACATGGGAAGTCAAAGTGCCGGTATCGCCTCGTTATCTTTAACGGATTTTTTTAAAAGCCTTTCAAATTTATTATATAATTATTTCCCATTCATTTTACTAAAATTCTATTGATTACTCTATCCCCATTTACTCAACTTCCAAACCATTTCCTTTCTTTTAATGATAAAACTGAATTAACCTAAGTTCTTTATATGATTAAAGTCTGCAAGAAGCTGAAGACTATGTTTTAAAAATACATCTTTTTTCTTTCTTTTTATTGAGCAAATAATATATTAAAAATCATTTCAGGAATGATGTTTAGGAATAATAAACATATCTGCCTTTTAAACAAACTGCTGTTCAAATTTCTTTCTCCATAAAAGATATTTCCCCTGCTAGTACATACATAGAGCCTAACTAGCAATTTGGAATAAATTGGACAAAGGGAAGCTGAAGTCTACCTTCCATTATGCAAAAGTGACTTGTTTAAGCAAGCAGCTGCAATTAATATAGGCTTTCGTAAACCATTTATTCCTCAAAATTGCTTCAACACTACTAGACATTATAAAGTCAGCATACTCCCAGCCAACAGAGATGACCTCATGAACCATTTTCCCTCTATGTATATAAACACACAAATCTTTTGCTCTGAATTTTTTTACCCCTTTATAGCTTTACCACAAAAAGAAATGATATCACTTGTTTACTGATTTATCACATATCTTTTCTCACTAGAAGGTTTGCTTCTTAATGGGAGGTCCCTTATCTGTTTTGTTCACTAACTGATCAGATACCACAGAAGGAGTCAAGAAGCAGCTGTAGATCACAGTGTACTGTAATTTCTGGCTTGTCTGAAAACAGCCCAACTCAGCTCCAATCCCATCTATGGGCTTGAAGGGTAAGTGCCCTTAAGGGCTCACCTGAATGGCTGTGCTGCCCTGCTGGAGGAGCCAACTGGCAGAAAGGCAACTAGTCAGCCATGCCTCGTTTTCTTTCCTCTGAGAGATGGAGAGAGGAACACAGCTCTCCAAATGGTACCTCCATGACACCTACATACACATAAGGCTGTATTAATTAACGAGGACATAATCTGCTTGCTTTGTCATCCTGCATTAATTCTGACATTCCCTTTCCATTGCCCATTGGTTCTCTCTTTCTCCAGACTGAAACAGTTTCTCTGAAAGTAAGGCTAATGTAAATCCGCTGACTTGCTCAACACATTGGAAAATCCAATTAAAATAATGAGCCAGCTTCCAGCAGTTAAGTCTGCAATTCTACAGCATAAATTAGGTACTCTGTCCAGTGCGTTAACTCCTTCATGCCCTGGAGAGTTATTTACCACCTTGAAACTATTTAAAGCTGGCACCTTGTCATTAGGCTGCTTTCCAGGGTATTATGATACAGAGAAAAGAATCCCAGAGGCACGTGGCCACTCATCACTTCTGGCCTGGGTGACTTCGGGCAAACTCTTTAACCTTGCTGGTGTTCCAACACTTTCTACTAGCCTATGCTAGCATGAGCGGATTGAGGAAGAACTGACATTAATAACACTCCACTTCATACAAGGCCACAGAGCTGGATGCTTTTACACACATTATCTGATCAGCTGCTCCTGATAACTCTACAAGGTATTATTAAGTAACTTGTTCAAACACACATGGCTAGTTAAATGGAGGGATCAAACCACAAACCAGGTCTAACTCCAAAGTCAATGAGCTACTAACAAATATTATCTTCTTACAGATATCAGAATGTTTTCAAAACTGTAATATATTACCTACTTGCAATGAACAACTATTAGCCATTACTGACTTATATACACTAAGATTTATTTGGTTGCATAGGAATTAAGGAAAAGGTTGGGGGCACTTAACGATCCTAGACAGATAAGCGTTAATGCTAGCACCTCACCCACTGCTCCAGGATTTCTTGTTTAACCTTCACAGCTGCCAGAGTGACTAATGCTCACATGGTCAGGTAGGTGACAAACACTTAGCTAGGTGTTTGCTTGGGCAAGTCACTCAACTTTTTAGAGACTAGATCTCTTCATTTGCGAAGTGGAATGATAAGACCAACTCCATATGCCGTTAAAAGGATTGAGATATAGTCAGTGGAAGCAAATGCATGCAAAATGCCCAACACTACATAATACATCTTAATAAAATGTAACATTTATTTTCCTAACATTCTTTACACTTAAAAAGCTCAGCAGTAGTGAACTTTTTAAGAATTATAATGATAGCATTTCAGCCACTGGAATATATTAAGGATAGCATTTCAGGTACTTTTAAGGCTGGGGTGGGAGGCTCCAAAATACCCTTTGTATTGCACCACATTCTCTCCATGGGTAAGTCTAATAGTTTTTGTTTCCCTGTTTTATGCTGCAAGGCAGTCTCTATAAAGTGTAAGATAATGCATCTCATTATACAGTGTTCTAAACTAGGCAGAGCAGCCTGAATTAGACTGTTTATTAAAATGATGGTACTGCGTTTAACATATGTTATCTAAAGTCATTGCTCACAACAATTCTGTAAGATGGGCCTTAGTATCACTAGATTAATGAGGAAACAGGCTCAGAGAGGTTAAGGAACTTATTCAAGGTCAAACAGTGAGTAAAGCAGATGGTCAGGTTATTAATTAAGGTTTTTACAGATTCCTAAGGCGAGTCTCATTTCCTTTGTGTCTTGCTGCTATAGTGATCTTTTCAAGTGATTATCAGATCATATCACTCTCCTACTTAAAATCTATCACTGGCTTCCTACTGAACTGGATTCAAATCCAAACTCCCATTTTAGGTCTGGGCCTGCTAACCTGTCTGAAGCCCCTCCACTCTTCAACCCTTTTTTGGCTTCTTGACCCATAGAGCTCTCTCCTACTCTGCATGTGCTTCACCATCTGTCTGGAACACTCTTCCTCTGGCTATAGGCAAAAAGCCTTCCAGTTTCCACATCACTTCCTCAGTGAGGACTTGACCATTCTAAATAGGTCTCTTCTCCCTAATCTGTTAGTCTCAACCAGTGGCAGAATAGTCTCACTTTCACAGAGTAATTACTGTACTTTAAAATGACTTGTCTGTTCCTTTGCTGTCAAAGGCAAAGCTTGTTGGAGGTAGGGACTATGTGACTGCTTTGCCCACCACTGTGCTACACCAAAGTCCTAGCACAGCGTAGACATGTTATACGCACTAAATAAAATGCTTGTTGGTTAAGTAAAGGGCTGAATGAATGCATTCTTCTCCAAACGAGGAGAGCTGTTCTGAGATACAAAGTGTTCTAGAATCTTCACCAGTTTTGGTCTTCCTGGAGTGCACAGCACCAGAGGGTAGAGCGGAAAGACTCACAACCCAGATAGAAAGGTTAGAATTACTCCAAGGATATGGTTGGGGGTGACAGACAAGGGTACTCTTGCCACCCAGTAGCTGTCATACTTTGTCTGACAACTGGAGAAGAAAGGGTGGATATGTCAGGAGACCTGTCCTTGACTTTCACTTGTCTCTCCACCTGCCTGTGGAAGTTTAGGCAAGTCACTTTTTGTTTCTGCCATCAATAAAGTGAGAGGTCTCTAAACTTTCTAAGCTCTCTAAAGTACCTTCCAGTTACAATACTCTTACAGCTTAAAATGTGCTACTGAGATACAACTGAACACAGGAGGAAAAAATCCAGAACAAATGGGTGAAATAACTACAGGGAGACGCTCAAACTGCCTTAAAGCAGGGCAGTCCTGGTCCTCCACACAACCAAGTAACAAATAAAAACAACGCAACAGTTCTGAGGTAATGCTGGAGAGTTAGAAGGGTCAATCCATAATTCCTACCAAAATTCTAAATTTTTTGTTATCGTCCACAACATTGACTATAACACTTCTGGCACAGTATAAATAACTTTTTTAAGAAGTTTAAACAGCTCAAGAAAGTGAGACACTTAATTTGACCAGAGAAAGGGAATGAATGCTTACTTGGACCTTCGGCTACCAGCAGTTTCCCCCATTTCCTGACCTTTTTTTTTTTTTTCCCAAAAGAGGGTCTGGCTCTGTAGCCCAGGCTGGAGTGCAGTGGTGTGATCATAGCTCACCACAGCCTCCAACACCTTGGCTCAAGCAATTCTTCTTCCCACCTCAGCCTCCCAAGCAGCAGAACTACAGGCACATGCCACCACACCTAGCTAATTTTTAATTTTGCAATCCTCCTGCTTCAGCCTCCCAAAGTGCTGGGATTACAGGCATGAGCCGCTGTACCCATCCCGAACTGACTTTAAAGGACAGCAAAGGGAAGAAATGAAAGTATTACAAACTAATGTAGTAATGAAGACTAGTATGTAAATAATTTATAACCACAAGATGTACAATGATTTCAAATTATTGTATTTTAGACAGTGAAAAATGGAAACAATAGAAATGTTCAAAGTAAGAGGCTGTGTAAATAAATTATAGTTTAAACATAAGAAGGGCATTCTATACAGTTTTTAGAATGTGTCTCTGGGTGGGAAGTGCCTTTCGGTTCTGCAAACCCCTCTTCAGGGACGACCAGTGGGAATGCGGGAGAGGATCCTGACTCCCAGCTGCAGACCCTGCCTCAACCAGGGCAGCTCCACTTTAGGAAGCTGTATGCTTCCAGCTGGTCAAAGGTTCTTAGGCTACAGTATTTTACAAACCAGTAAAACATTCCCAAAATATATAAGTAAGTAGAAAACTGGGTTATAATATAGCACTGCAGTATGGACCCAATGTTGTGAAAAAATTATATAACTCAAAAAATACATGAGAAAAAAGATGAGGAAATAGAAAAAAGGTTAGAAGGACACACACACACACACACACACACACACCCAATCCCTTAACAGTGGATTGTAACGTTACTGGTGATTTTTATTTTAGTTCCCCCCCACCGTATTTTCCAAGTTTTCCATAATGAAGTAGTAATTTTGTATTTGTAAAATTATTAAAAAGAAATATGGCACAGAAACACAAGAGGGCGATATAATCAACCAGTAGCCTATTTCTCATTCAACTTGTTCTTTATTTACTTATCCAAGATATAAATCAGATGGCACATATAAAAGTAAAAATAATTATTACAGCACTGAATTTGGAGGAAAAAAGTCACAGGTTCTTTACAACACTAAGGAACTCTGGATCTCTGTCCAGAATGACAGTCCTTCCTAGTGGCTCTCAAAGTGTGGTCCTTGGATCAGTAATGTCAATACCACCTGGAAAATGATGGGTAATGAAATCTCAAGCCTAATTAATCAGAAGCTCTGAGAGTGGGGCCCAACAACCTAAGTTTTAATGAGCTCTTGAGGTAAAATGAATGCTATAGGTCAAGAGTGAGAACCACTGGTGTCCAAGTAGAAGAAAAACCAAAGTTCTTTCAGAGAAGGAAAGAATTCTAGCCAGGGAGAAAAAAATGACTTGCCTAAGTTCTAAGGCATAATTACCAGAAAGAAAGAACAGAGGTGAGGGATCTGGGAAAGACCCCAGGGAAAGTGCAAACCAAATTATACCATGTGCTAATGGCATCAGGGACAGACAAGATTGAATTTAAGCAGAAAGCCCATTTTGCTAGAAATGTTAGAGAGAAATGGATAGGTGTAGGAGTATCAGGGAATATGAGAATTCCTTAACTTAAAATAATGCAATTATATTTTGTCTAATTCAATTTAAGTAAATGGTGGGTTAGATTTAACATCATCTCCTACGTGGAGTGGAAATGAAAGCACTAGTTCTTTTGCATGGTGGGCAGGATCCGATTTCATTTGAAGACAATTATATAGAAAGGGGGAGTAGCTAAGACTTATAAGGCCAAGATAAATGAGAAAGTAAAAGGGGGGAAAAAGCCTACATAGCTAGGCCTTGATTTGAGAAAGGCATCCCTACCCTAAGGGCCTCTTTATTGTACTTAAAATGATAATGTTAGTTCATGATCAACTTTCAGACCTTTAATTTCATTTCCATGCTTGTCATCTATAATTTGCTATGTTTAAACTAGAACAAAACCATACTGTAAGTGACATCAAATCACATTTTCCTTGCCTTTACTGAACATCTTTATCACACACTATGATGTTTTGTAACATCTTTTACTCAGGATGCACTTCTTAACACAATTTAAAAAATCTAATGACATAAACATATTCAAGTACACAGGGCTTACCGTGTACTGGGAGGACACAGTAATGCATCACAGCAGACGTTACTGTCTTCACATAACTGTTAAGAAAGCAGCCATCTGCTGCTCCCTTTGCTTGGACTGCCACGCCTTGTCTGCTTGGTCTCTATGTTTTAAAACTCATTTTACTTGATCCTCATGGAAACTTTCAGAATACAAAGAATCCATCTAAATGGTGACTGTGATATTTAGTTACCTGATAAATTTCAAGGCCACCCTTGCAGAAAAGGAACCTTCTTAGATATCTCCTGGCCAATTGCTAGCAGGAAACCAAATAAAATTTTCCCCACTTGTGGGAAACCAAAAGAAGGACATTTTAAAAGTCTGGTCCTACACCTATGTCCATCTTTCCCTGTAAAATTAAGTAGTGCTGCCGAGTAAACTACTAAAGTATACTGCACATGCAATCTCTTAAACAGAGAAAATGACAATCGTAGTGCAGAATAGGCACTTGATAAGTGCTGGCTGAGACAAGAACACACTTTAGAAAGTAAGCTAGTTTCTTTCTTAATACTAAGTATAGACTTTGACCTCACTATCAAGTGTATCAACCACTGATTAATGCTATTTAATGTTTCCATTTAAGGAAAACAGCCTCTATTAGCATAAGAGAATACAGTTTCCTAAATGTCATTATGGCTCAGATCAAGGATCCCTCCTTCTGCAAAGTCTTCCCTGATACTCCCACTTTCTGAATGAATGAATGAATCTGCCTCTGGTGACCTAGCTTGGGCAGTAGAGGAGTAGAGATTTGAATTCAGTTATAACTGATTTCAAAGTCAAGATATTTCTGCCAATTCTCTGAAATTTTGTTGCTTAACACAGCTGGGAAAATTAAGTCAATAAAAAGGTCCACTCATTTTTAATGGAAGATGTAATTAAGATACTAGTTCATAACTGAATCAGTGGGCCATTTCTTCATGTTTAAACCTAAAGTTACCAAAGGCACCAGAGTATAATCTAGAACAAAAAGAGGCAAAGAGTCAACCAACCTAAAAAAAATCAGAAATCACATATTGAAATATATTAATAAATTAGAAATGAATTCTAGAGGGGCAGAAGTACAATGAAATAAACTTAAAGCAAACAAACAACACATGAAAAGGATCATCTCTGATCTAGCAAAACATCTAAATTAGCATTTCTCAAAGTGGTTCAATGGGAAGTTAATGTTTCTAATACAACAAGAAAGTCTGTGTTCAAATAAGTTAGGAACTAATGAGTTGCCCAAGTTTATTACAGGATATCTCCCAGCCTTTAATATACAAATGTGGACTGTAAATCTCCAATGGTAGCAATGCTTTCCAGTCCATAACTCTTGCCAAAAAACAAGGCATGGGACTAGCGTTTCTGTCTTACACTTTGATACTCTTGTTCCCAGGCAAGGAGGAGGCAGATGAACTGGGCACAGCACGGCCACCGAGTACAGTTCTGCAGGGTGTACACAGCTCAAAGCACCCACCTGGAGGCTTGTAGGAGTGAAGCCTGAAACCCAGCAATGCTCCGTGCACTAATCCATGTTCCCTGGTGATAGCTGACATCAGCCCAGAAGGTGGCACCCTGGCTGGGCTACAGTACCTCCCAGCATGGGTCTGGAGTGGGTGGCCTAGTCTGAGGGCTATGATGTGTGGATGCAGGGAGAGACTTAGAGGCAACATTCTGCAGAGGAATCCAGAACCAGTTCAAGACAGAACATTTAATCTGAGGCAGCTAGGAAGAGTGCAAGAATATAGGTAAAACACCACACCTAGGATGTAAAATGGGAAATCAAGGAAGAGTGGAAGAGGTCAAAGGAATTAATGTGGGGCACAGTTTGACAGAATTCTCTGAGCCAAGAAAATATCTGAATTTGTTTTTTACAATGCACCTCTAGATATGGGCCTGGAGAAAGAGCCTCTGGAAGCTTCTGGAACAAAGATTGTGCAGACAGAAGGCTGTTAATTATCTCAAAACAGTGTTTGCCTTATCCTTTAATATCTTTGCCAATGTTTTATTTACAATTCTTCAAACAAATACAACTTTACACTTTAATTAATTTAAAACTAAGTTTTACATTATGTCCATAAAAGGATGCTTATATTTTTTGAGAGGCAGTACAGTATACTTCAGTGCAGACCACCTGGGTTTGAATACTGGATCTGATATCTACTTCACACTCTGGGACTCAAGTTTTCTCAGCTCTTAAATAAGGATAATTATGGTTACTACGGGTAGGCTTGATGTGAGGCTATATATAGATGAGGCAGAGGCAATACTGCTTCATCAATTGCTCCATTTGCTCCCTTTCATTTCCTGGTTCCCTGCAGCTATGTGGGGCCAAGAACACAATCCAAACGGAGAAACTACAATACCAAGGGAAGCTGTGAAAAGTCTTCATATGCTTCTCTAATCTCTCTCTTCCCCTGCCATGGTAAACCCTGCAGAGAAGGAGGAGCCTCCATTTGCCCAAGTCTCTGAGTTACTGATACTATAAGGACCAGAACCCCTTCAGTAAACACATAACATAAAGAGGAAATAAATCACGTTAAGCAAGTTAGGGGTTAATTTATTACTGCAGCTAGGACCTAGCCTATCCTAACCAATATAACATGTAAAGTGCTCAAAACAGTCCTTGCCACATAGATGGCACAATATAAATACAAGCTATTAATAGCAGTAGTAGTAGTATAAACAAAAGTTAACCATAAAAATAAAAATAATGAAAACTTCACCTGTCTGAAGGCTTTGAAGATGAGATTAACTTTTATTTTTTTAAAAAAAAGATACTGACAAGCAAATGTCAGAGACCACAAAAGCATTCCAGTAGCAAACAATCATCCTTCTTTGAAATTCAGTACCCCTTTGTGGCCAATGAAACTCTCCTCCAACAAGTGACTGGTTTCTTTCTTCCTTCCTCTTCTTCCTTTCCTCCCTTTTTCTTTCTTCCTCTTGCATAGAGGCATAACACTGAAACATAAGTCACTTCTAGCACCCAAATGCTGTTTTGTGAGTCTGTTTTAAGTGAACTAATCCTTGACAACCATATACACAAATCATACATGCAAATTTTAGATGAAAAGCGCTATTAATTGCATGCAAAATTCACAAGCTGAAAATCCAATCCTATTTAAAATGTATCATTTGAACTCTTAAAACCCTTTAAAAAAGCCCCCCTAAACAACTTCCCAAAACCAAATAAACCATTTTCAAATTCAGCCAAGGGCATACTAGGATTTCTGTATATTATATGTACTGAAGGTATACCTGTACTGATGAATGTAAAATTCAAATAATCAGTTATGGTATAGATACACAATGAAATACTATGCAGCCTGTTCAAGAGATTTTGCAATTTTATTTACATGGTCATGGAGGGCTATCAAGTTTCAAAAAAAGAAAATAGTTTGCAAAATATATGTATACACATTTGGTTTGTCTTTAAGTTTATTTGGCAACAAATCCTAACTTGCCCTGAATCCACTTGGTTGGTAAGCTCTGACTAGGCTTGAGGTAGGACTCTTTATAGTCTTTACTTATCCCACTTCCTGTGAATATGCACATTTCCCTGCAGAGACAAAACTGTGTTTAATTACAAGCACCTGCCCAAGATGTCACTGGATGGAATGTTAAATAATGTATGGCATATGCACCCTGTCATCCACCTAAATCTGTTAAAACTCCTCATTCTGAAACATATCTAACCCCAAGGATTTTGGATAAGAGATTATGGACCTAGATGAGATATATATACCTATATATCTATATATCTGTAGGTATACATACACAATATATGCAAATTATCAGTATCTCTGAATATAAATCTATAAAATTGTTTCAGAGAACATAATATATTCTTAAATATTAAGTTAGAAATTAGAATTATGTGATGACCGTTATCTAAATTTTTCCACATTTCTGAAAGTTTTATAGCAAACACGTATGAGTTATATAATAGAAGGGAAAAAGAAAACCCTTTCCCTACTCACCCACCCATTCACCTGTCCACATGGATAGATTTCATTTCACAAAACATCCCACAATATTAGTAAGTAGTGAAGCATGTCAGGACATGAGGGGATGCATGGTAGATAAAACACTGAAACCTTCTAATTATGGATTATCATTTTACAAAAAAGATGAGTTTTTTAAAAACGTATTACATAGTTCAGGGCACTCAGAAGCTACCAATTTACTGTTGAGCATATCCATGGTCTCTACATTTTTTAGTATTTCAATGACAAACTTGAAAAATAATCTGCTTGCTATAAGTCTAGGTCCAGCCTGCACATTTTCAGCTATTCTCATTCAAGGGGGAAGAAAATAAGAAAAATTAAAAATAAAAAAAAGTCCTTAACCCAAACCACAATACTCTGCAGTCAGAGATTGCAAACAGGAAATGCTATGTAGCTGGAGAAATCTTTGCTTTGCTTCAACAGCTCTGACACAATAACTGCCCTCCAACTGCAAATGAGACTCAGGCTCTTATGCAATCTATAAAATTGTCCAAAAGCTTTGGGAAGAGAAGGAACCAGATGCACAAAGTGTCTTGGCCGGATTAGAAAGTTCTGGGTACCTCCTACAGTCTTAAAAAGAGTTTTAACATTCATTTTATAAAACTACTACTACCTTAAAACTCTCAAAGGGTACGGCATTTAAATGGTTTTCCTGTCAGTTAAGAATCTATTTCAATCCACCAGTTACTCCCTTTCTGACCCACTTTGTGGTTTGGGAATTAAGTAGATACAATTCTCTGTTGACTCTTTAACTTCTTTGCCAGGATCACAAGCAATGATGCCTGATGCTGGGAGTAGAGCAAAGCCAGCACTGCTTAGCAAGCGGTGATTTTATTGCTTTTTTTCAATAGTTAAGAAAAAAAAAGATTGAACATAATTTTTTGGTACTGTACATTTAATCAAATCAGCAACAAAAGATACTTAGAAACAGCTAAAACTCAAGAGCATTCTGCTTTCTTTTGTTTTTTCCCCCCAAGAGAAAGCTGCATTGTAAAGAAAGTCTTTATAATTAATACATTTTTTAAATCATTAATACATTACATTAACTGCTAAGGAGGCACTCAAAGTAGAAGGGATGGAATGTATAAAGGTATGGAAGCATGAAATGACATATGTTCCAAGAGTGACAAATAGTTTGTTATGTGTAGGGCTGGCTGTCATTAGGAAGGCAGCTTGAACCAGAGGAAGGATAAGTTCAGAGAGACTACAAGTCAACTAAAGAAATATTTCTAATAATTTTTTTAAATGTCACATCTACTAAGCATATACTATGAACCAAACACCATAAGTACTTAAATTATTTCTAAAAGTGCCACTAGAATGCAACCTCCAAAAGGATGAGGCCCTTGTCTGTGTTGTTCTTACTGCTGTATCCCTACTGCCTAACCACAGTGCCTTTGCAGGAACTTAATAAATAACTGAACGAATCATGAAAGAACGTAACAAGGAGGTATTATTAATCCCATTTTACAAAAATGAAGAAACTAAGACTCAACTCATATATTCTGACAAGGCCACACAGGTAAAAAGTTGTTGGGTATTTATTTTTACCCAGGTCTCCTTAAATTCAAAGCCCATGCACTTAAAACCATGCCACAAATATATTAAAAACACAACATCAACAAAATAGATCTTGTTCACATTTCTCTGGCTTCTCACCACTAAGAGGCAGTATTCCCCAGACATATTCAAACACGACAAACAGATTCACTTCTGAGAGGAAACAGCTAATCATTTCACCTTTGCAAAACAGTGACCTTTAACTAGAGGGAGAAATTCACCAGGAGAAGACTGGTTTAGAAAACCTGTAAAAGTGCAAGGGGTGGGCTGAGGATTGTCCATCAGTTGTCTCAAGGAATATCGGAGAAGTTAGATTTTTACTCTGTACATGTGTTTTACACTGAAATTTTTACATATATTATTGAACACTTTTCCCTACTTCCCTTCCCTGACTAAAATTTGATGGCTCACACTTTTTGAAAAAATTATAGACTCACAAAAAGTTGCAAAAATAGTAGAGAGGTCCCTGATGCTCATGAACCAGCTTCCCCCAACAGTATCAAACAGTATGTCATAACCAAGAAACTGATACTGGCACAAGACAGTTAACTGGACTACAGACTTTGAATTTTACCAGGTTTTGCACGCATTTTATCATGTCTTTGTGTGTAGTTCTATGGCATTTTATCTCATGTACAGATTAGCACAAACACCAACACAATCAAGATAGACAACTGTTTCATCAACACAAAGGAACACCCTTCCTTGCACTACCTCTTCACAGTCACACTCTTGTGCCCTTGGTAACTATTGATTTGCTCTCCATCACTATAATTCTGCATAACTCTGACTTTAATCACAAAAATATACAAATGGCAAGGTTATCTTATTAAAAGTCATTCTTTTATGGAACTTTTTTTTTTTACTTTAGGGTAGCAAAAGCCTACAGGGGTATAAAGAACATGGAAAGACAAAAGACCTTCTTGTATGTACTTAAGTAGTCCTACATCCTATTCCTGCCCCAGTACCTGGATTCCCATCAAAAGGATGTCCCTGCATTGGCTCTCACAACAGAGAAGGAATGAGGCTGAACTGCCAAGGATGAGGAGTATATCACAGTGGGCTCTTGGGTAAGTCATATTCTCTTGAGCTTCTGAATTATGACTTGTCTCAAGTTAGGAAAGTATGTTATGCTCTCATGCTAATACTATGTGAAACCTAGCAAATACAAAGTTGCTTAGAATATATGATTTCATCTAGTTGGGGCAAAAATAGCATAGAAAATGGTATAGAAAAGGAGGACTAGAAAGATAAACTCCAATGTCAAAAATGGTTATCTATGGCTAGGGAGAATACAAAAGAGAAAGTGTAATTTTTCTTTTATAGGCTTCTAAAATTTTCTCCACTAGGCATGTGCTCTTTTTATAGTAAGAAAAAGAATACAAAGTCCCCTGAAGTGGTTATTAATACTATAATTGCATTAACATTAATACAGTCTATTAATACCATAAAAATCCCATGTGAGAATCAAGGACTTTTCAGGTTATAAAATTTTTCACATGAATGGTATGATCTGATCCCCACACAACCAACAGGGTAGGTAGAGGATGCACTTCCCCCACTCCCCCAAGTCTACCAGTGAGAAAAGTTATGCTTATGTAAGTTAGGCAACATTAACCCACTTAATGAAAGGGCTGGAATCCTAACAAAGCCTTTAATTTCTGATACCAGTGGTTCCAAAGCATGGCCCCTAGGCCCCTAGAGGTCCCCAATGCTAAAACTATTTTCATAATAATACTAAGAAATTATCTGATTTTTTTTCACTGTGTTGATAGGTGCACTGACAGTGCAAAAGTAATGGTGGGTAAAATCACTGGCGCCTTAAGCGTGAACAAAGACATTACCACAAACCGGAGTCATTGTATTCTTCATGGTCATGCTCTTCCAGTAAAAGGCCACTTTCATTTAAGAATGCCCATGATGAAAGAGTAAAAATTATTATCATATCTCAACCCTTGAATACATCTTTTTTATATTTTGTTTGATTAAACAGGAAGTATGCATAAAGTACTTCTACGGCATACTAAAATATGGTGGATGTCTTCAGAAAAAGCATTCATATAATTTTTTGAGTTGCAAGCTGAACTGGTTTTGTTTATTTTTTTAGTAGAACACCATTGTTTTCTTTAAAGAACAACTAGCACACTATGGTTATTCAGACTCCAGTATTTGCCAAACATTTTCTTGAAAATGAGTAAAGTAAGCCTATCACTTCAAGGTAAGCAACTGACAGTATTTATTGTTAATGATAAAATTGAAGCTTTCAGGGAAAGCTAAAGTTTTAGAAAACTTTTATTTGCCACCATGAGCTTGAGAACTTCCAGATAGTTAAAGTTCGTTTATGTGGTTTCAAGTTCATATCACTAGTAACTTTTAGGAAACTACTACTTGTCAAGTTTCTATGTAATATCAAAGAATACCTGAAATGGCTCTTAAAATACTCTTTCTTTTCCCAATACAGACCTGTGTGAGTTCTTATTTTTCATCTACTTCAACCAAAACTATAAACTGTGACAAAATGAATATAGAAACATGTGAAGGAATCTAGCTGCCTTCTATTAAGTTAACTTTAAAGAGATCTGTAAAAATGTAAAACAATGCCAAACTTCTAATTTTTTTGGTTTGAGAAAATAGTTTTTTCATAAAAAATGGATTATTTAGGGTAAAATGAAGTAGGTTTCCTATTTTAAAATACGTTTAAAAAATTCCTCATTTTTTGATTTCTAGGATAGTAGAAATGGCTAGAAATAGTCCACATAAATAAAATCTATTTGTTGTCCTTAATCATTTTTAAGATTGGGGTCCTAAACCCAAAAAGTTTGAGTACTACCATCTAGCACTCTTGCTGTTTCCAATATGCTATAAATCACAGATGAGAGAAATCAAAGGACAAAAATAGACAATAAAGTACTTTGCCAGGTAAACACACACAGTAGTTTGATGACTATCAGTACAGACCTCAGTCATCATGTCAGGTGGGCCTTTATTATCCACACAGTCTACCAAGGCACCGTGAACACTATGTAATTCATCAGGCAGCACAGCTGAAACAGTGTGTGATCTGTAGTCAGAGAACTTGAGCTCAAGCCCTAATTGTACCATTTCCCAGGCATATTATTTTTCTTTGGTGCATGGATCTCTAAAATGGGGTGTGACTAATACCTGCCTTTACACTGAGTTACCATGAAAATCCAATGAGAAGATGTAAGTAGGGTTCTTTTCCCCAGTGTCCAGTGTTGTCTGCTTTGTCAAAGATCATTTGGCTGTAGGTAGATGGTTTTAAGTCTGAGTTCTCTATTCTGTTCCATTGGACCATGTCTATTTTTATGCCAATACCATGCTGTTTTGGTTACTATAGCCTTGTAGTATAGTTTGAAGTCTGGTAATGTGATGTCTCTCAGTTTCACTGTTACTGGTATGTATAATGGAAATGGTACAGATTTATGTACATTAATTTTGTAATCTAAGACTTTGCTGAATTTATTTATCAATTACAGGAGTCTCTTGGTGGAGTCTTTAAAGTTTTCTAGATACAAGATGGTATAGTCAACAAAAAGCTATAGTTTGGCCTCCTCTTTCCCCATTTGGAAATCCTTTATTTTTTTCTCTTGCTTGACTGTTCTAGCTAGGACTCGCAGCACCATTGTGAGTGGAAGTGGTGATACTGGGCACCCTTGTCTTGTTCCAGTTCTTAGAGGGGAATGTTTTCAACTTTTCCTCATTCAGTATGACGTTGGCTGTGGGTCTGTCATATGTGGCTTTTATAATTTTGAGTTATGTTCCTTCTGTGCCTAGTTTGTTGCGGGTTTTTATTAGAAAGGATGCTGGATTTTGTCAAATGCTTTTTCTATGTCTACTGAGATGATCATATGGGTCTTTGTTTTTGCTTCTGTTTATGTGGTGAATCATATTTACTGATTTATGTATGCTGACCCATCCTTCCATCCCTGGGATGAAACCCACTTGGTCATAGTGGATTATATATTTTTTCGATGTGTTGTTGAATTAAGTTTGCTAGTATTTTATTGAGGATTTTCACATCTATATTCATAAGGGATATGGGTCTGAAGTTTTCTTTTTTTGTTGTATCCTTTTCTGGCTTTGGTATTAAGGTGATACCGGCTTCACAGAATGAGTTGGGGAGGACTCCTTCCTTCTCAATGCTATGTAATAATTTCTGTAGTATGGTACCAGCCCTTCTTTGTAGGTCTGGTAGAATTTGGCTGTGAATCCATCTGATCTGGGGCTTTTTGTTGTTGGAAGATTTTTTATTACTGCTTCGATCCTGCTATTTGTCATTGATCTGTTCAGGAGTTCTGTTTCTTCCTGATTGAGTCTTGGGAAGTTGTACTATTCAATAAATGGTTTTAGGAAAACTGGATAGCCACATGCAGAAGAAACAGAACACCTATCTCTCACCACTCACAAAAATTAATTCAAGATGGATAAAAGACTTAAATGTAAGGCATAAAACCACAAGAATTCTAGAAGAAAATGTAGGAAAAACTCTCCTAGGTATAGGGCTGGGCAAAGAATTTATGACTAAGACCTCAATGGCAATTATATAACAACAACAAAAATAAATGGGATTTGGTCAAACTTAAAAGCTTCTAAACAATGAAAGAAATAATCAACAGCACAGACAACCTACAGAATGGGAGAAAATATCTGCAAACTATACATCTGAAAAAGGACTAATATCCCGAATCTACAAAGAACTCAAGCAATTCAGCAAGAGAAAAACAAACAAAAAAACCACTAGAAAGTAGGCAAAAGACATGAACAGAAGCTTTCCAAAAGAAGATAGAAATATGGCCAATAAACATGAAAAATGCTCAACATCACTAATCATTAAGGAAATGCAAATTAAAAGCACAATGAGCTATATCACCTTACCCCAGTTAGAATGGTTTTTATCAAAACATGCAAACACAACGGATGGTGGTATGGATGCAGAGAGAAAGGAACACTCATACACTGTTGGTGGGACTGCAAATTAGTACGACCTCTGTGGAAAACATTATGGAGATTCCTCAAAGAACTAAAAGTCAACCTACCATTTGATCTAGCCATCCTAGTAATGAGTATCTACCCAAAGGAAAAGAAATCATTTTATCAAAAAGACACCTGCACTTGAATGTTTATTGTAGCACAATTCACAATTGCAAAGATGTGGAATCGACCCAAGTGCCCATCAATTCATGAGTGGATTAACAAAATGTAGTATATGTATACCCATAGAGTACTACTCAATCATAAAAAAGGATGAATTAATGCCTTTTTTAACAATATGGTTGGAACTGGAGACTATTATCCTAAGTGAAGTATCTCATGAAAGGAAAAACAAACACCACATTTACCCACTATTAAATTGGAACTAACTGATGAGCACACATGTGCACAGAGGGGAGTAAAACTCAGTGGAAATCAAGTGGGGGTTGGGGGATAGGTAGAGAGAAGGGGGGAGGAGGGAAGGGGTAACAAACCTCTAATGGTACAATGAACACTATTTGGATGATGGGCACACTAACAGCTGTGAGTCAAGCATTACAAAAGTGATCCATGTAACCAAAAACACTTGTACCCCCTTAATATTTTGAAATTAAAAGAGTATTAAAAAAAAGAAGATATAAATAACAGTGAAAGCCTGTATTTGTGAAGCTAATTCCATGTGTCAGGTACTGTGCTTAGTGATTTACTTCCCTGATCTCAGTGAAATCCTGCCACTACCAAGAAACAGACACTATTATTTCTTTTTAAAGATGGGGAAATTAGCATTAGAGAAGTTAAGTGATTTGCCTAAGGCTATAAAGCTAGTCAGTTGGGAGCTGGGATTCCAAATTGAGACCAAAACCCATGATCGTCTGACCACTGACAATTGAATCTCTTGAATTTCCTATTAGGAGTTAGAATAACTTTACAAGAACCATTTTCTATAACTTGGAAGGTGAGAGTAAGAAAATCAACTTGTTTTAAAACTGAGTTAGTGCATTAATGTTGGTATGAGTTCACAGAGCAATCAGCTATAATTGTAATCAGTTTTACAGTTCTCAGACATCTAGTTAATTAAAATCAGCCTTGGTCCTATGTGATGTTAATACCAACATTTTGGTAGGTAGCTCTTGGCAGTTTTCACATAACATCTCACTTGATCATCATACCTTCTACAATCACTGACAGTTCAGGAAAAAAAAAAAAAGAACACAAGCGTCTAAATGGTGGCTGAGATAGTTACCATCACTTAGTGCACCAATATGTTTCAAGAACACCCCTTCAGAAACTCCTAGACACAATACACTTGCAACACTGATGGCTTCCAACTAACAAAAGGTTTTCCTCATTTAGGGTTTGTCAAAAGCTCAAAGGTAGCATTGAGACTTAGCCTCAAAATCTATCCTTTCCTTTTCCTCTATAACAGTAAGTAATGCTTTAGTATAAACTATTAAAATACACTTTATAAACAATGCTTTAATTAGAAAATTTTTCAGTATTTAGCACAGACCGTGTAATGTAACAGACATTTGGTACTTGTTGGTTGAACTAATACAATTCAGAAAGTCTAAACAGCATCAAAGTACCTTCTATTATCTTTAGTCTCTACATTTCAACTGAATCAATTTTTGCTTAATGTTTCCAGCCTTCAGGAGCCTCACAAAATCTGAGAAATATGGATTCCCATGGTGGTAATTCCAGAGCTCCAAAAGAGTGGGGGCAATCCACACTCCTCAGTTGGGGACTACACGTGCTGCAAGCAAATCTGGATCCCTTCCTGCCACCATGGCTTCCTCTGAGCCTTTTGCTCCAAGGTGTGGCCCTATCAATCTGTCTAGTTTGCTCTTCCCTTTCCTGGAAAAACAAAAAAAGGGAAGCAGCAAGCTGCTGCTGTTGTCAGGCTGTATAAATTCCTGGAACTGCCTTTTTATTCAGCCAGAATAATGTTCCTCTAGTAACCAAACTTCAGTACAAACTGATTCTTCTACCTGCTCCTTCATCAGGAATGCCACTGCCATCTTCCAAGGGAAAAAATATTTTTATTTTAATTAAATGAATAAGGTTTTCCAGCAATTTCATTTATATTTTTCTTAGACTTCTACTCCTTAAAGGGAAGGGGACATGGAAAACGGCCTGTAGCTTGGGGTATGTACAGTGGAATAGCAAGATTGGCTCTTCTACTAAGGAAAACAGCACAACCAGAGCATAAGGTGACAGAAGCAGGATATAGCAGAGTGGAAAAGGCAACAGATTCAGAGACAGAATGCCTGGGTTCAAGTCTACAGTACTTCATACTAACAGCATAAATCAGTAGTTACATAATCTCAATATGCCACAGTTTCCTCATCTGGATTAAAGGTATAATAATCGTAGGATTACTGTAACGTCTTAGGTGAGACAATCCACATAATACCCACCACATTGCCAGGTTCATTGAAAGTGTTCAATAAATGCCAGTTATTTTTGTATGGAAATAAGCAAATGCAGACAATGAATGTTTGCTGGAATGGCCACTGACTTGTGCATATAGCTTATACACACAATAAAAAAGGAACCTGCAGTGTAGCATAATGTAGAAATGGATTGCTCCAGGAAACTTGGATGCCTCTTGACTTAAGCCAAATACATTTGGTCTCCTGGAAACCAAAGCAGCAAGATATCAGTGTGAAAATGGCTATCTTGTGTCAAACAGAACTTCCTCTCTGAGCAAGTCTTTTATCAGTCATGACTAAAGTGAACTGTCAGAGTCTTGTTTTGTTTCCTTTCTTTCCACCACATACCTTGAGCAAGGCCACCAGCTAAAGGTAGAGGGAAGGGGAAATGAGAGGGTCCTCTTCTGAATAAAAGAGATTTAAATAATCTAAGATTTACAGAAATACTATGGATTTTAAAACAAACCCAAAAGTGTAGGAACACTAGATACTAAGTTCAAAATTATCCTTTCTCAAGTTTTTGAAAATGAGAAATGTTTCTATTTTCAACATTTATTTTCTTTTGGATTAGCTGATTTACTGTGTAAGACTAATTCAATGATATAAATCACCAATTAAACTGTCAGGCAGACTTAAATACATAAATATATTTATCTACTGTGAAAGAAAAAAGAATATTCTGATTGGTCAAATATTCAGGTTAACAGATTGTAGAAAGGTAGCTTTCATTTTTCAAAGAGGTTGTCTTCATCTGTAAACTAGCCATTTGTATCCAAAGGATTTATGACAAGATTATCACCTAAAGCCACAAAATCATATTTGATATATTAATATTAATAACTGACCCAGGGTAAGGGTATCTTGAGCTTGAGTTCTGGATTTTTAAAGGAGGTGAAGATGTGATGCTGAGAGACTGGGGGAAAAGAGGAAACAGCCCCTCTTCTTCCAGGCAGAGCTAACTTGGAGGAAAACTATAATATAAATAGTTGTCCTCTGGCACCTTTCAACCTCTTTGTATGCCTATTCCTGGACACTTAGGAGAAAAGAGACTTGATTAAATTAATTCACTTGGAAGTGCAAGTGGCTCTTAGAGAAGGACTTTTATTTAAAAAACAAAAGAAAACAAAACTCCCCCAAACCCAACAAAATCAAATGGTCAATACAGGTATGTTACACGCAACCTTTCTAAGTGCAAATATAGTGTGAGGGCTGGGGAGGGTGGTGGAGCACAACATGGTGATACCCAGATACTACTGCCCAGCAAACAGATCCCCCAATCCCCATTTCTCGGTCTGTCTCCTAGGGTCAGCCCCACTAGTGTCCCAGATTTTAAGGGACTCTTCCTGTCATCTACTTCTGAAACCACGGGTTCCCTAAATCTCAAACCATTTTTTTTGGTAGCGGGTTAAAAGGATGTGGAGAGTTAGAGGAGGTTCATTATTTGTAAATCAGGAACCAAAATGCATGATCGCCTCCACACAAGTGAGATACACTTTCAGTGTGTATTTCCAATGTATGTTTGACAAAAAAAATCATCGCTCTTTTAAGCAATTAAAAAGCAAAACTTGCTAAAGGTTATCTTTAAGAAAAATCAATGGTAGAATGTGGAAGAGAATTGAGGTTAAGCAGTTTCTCTCTCAGCTTAAATCCACTCATCAGCTGGGCCAAAGGTACAAATTCCAGGAATTTCATGAGATTTTCTTTAAACATGACTTCCATACCTTAGGATTACAAAACTTTCTATTTTTTATTTTTCACCCCCAAGGAGTGAAAGCTGAGGAGAAAGAATTATTGAACTATTCTCTTCAGATGACCTTATACTTTCCTTACGCTGTAATTCTTTTTAATCCTGTATGAAATGGCTTACCAGATTTTTCAGCAGTGTGGACAGTTCCTTCGTAAGAGTAGAAAACTTGACAAAAGCGGTGCCAAGGTCAGGGTTGTCTCGACTTAAAAAATTACTCCCAAACTTATCAAGAACTTGTGCATAGTTTTCTTCATTTTGTACATGATCTAAAAATAAAAATAAAAAATAAAAAGAGGAGTCTGAGCTATTATTTGCCACAATGAAGAGTTATTTTGAACACTGATCACTAGAAACACTCAAAAGGAAAGCATAGAGAAACTGCATTAATTGTTTATCGAACCTCCTTTAACTCTATTAAAGAAGGTTTCCCCTTTTTCTTTTATAGCATTTGGCTCATTTATATTTCAATTAATCTACTGACTCCCCACATATTGAGGGGTCAAATTATCAATGCATTTTCAAACAATTAAAAAACTGATTATCAGAGAACAGGATAAAATTCTCCTTGGAAAACTAGGCTTGGACTGCAAAAAAAAATTCCTATGTTCTAACAGATTTTTCTTTGCAACTAATCTTAATTTCTTTCAATTTTGTCTAAGCCCCAGGTCTGAGAAATTAGCATTTGTAAAATGCTTTTCACATACCATCTCTTCCTGCAAAATGTTCAAGCTTGCATCAGATGGATTAGGTTTGAAGTTTGGTTTCACTACTCATGAGCTGGCTACCTTGTCAGTTTTTTAACTTCCATGCCTACTACCCTAGTTGGCACACAAAAGACATTATTCATATATTTATGAACAAATTCTCCTCCCTGAGCTTTTGTTTTCCAATCTATAAAATGAGGCTAATATCTACCTTTAAAATTGTGGTGCTGATAAGTTGACATAAAGTACACAAAAGTTTCTCCATAGAGCGAATACTCCATAAATAACAACTCCCCTCTCCTTGAAACTCTTTATTTGGCTCCCAGGATGTCATGACTTCTAACGTGTCCTCTGACCTCATGACTGCTCCTTTTCATTGTCTTTGCTGGTTCTTCATCTCTCTGACCTTGGGATGCTGGAGAGCTCCAAGCCTCAGTCTTTACACCTTTTTTCCTTCTCTATTTATGCTTATTCTCTTGGGATCTCCCTAATGACAACTATGAAATTGATATCCCCGGCCCAGACACATATTCGACTGCCTATTCAGGATCTCCACTTGGATGCCCAGTAACTATGTTCACCCTTAACATGTCTAAAACCAAACTGTTGTTCTACCTCATCCTCTTTTTTTCCAGTCTCCTATCTGTCAGGTAATGGCAAATACACTCTTAAAGTTGTTCATGCCAAAACTCAAGTCATACCTGATTTTTTTTCTCCATCCTAGATACAATTCATTGGCAAATCCTGTTGCCTCTCTCTTTAAAATATATCCAAAATTAAATCTGACTACTTCTCACCATCCCTATAGGTGTCAACCTTATCCAATATCATCTCTTGCCTCCATCCCTGGTAAAGCCTCTGAACTGGTCTCTTTGTTGTTGCTCTTGCTCCCCTGCAGTCTGTTGTCAACAAAGCACCCAGGGTGACACTGTTGAATTGCACGTCGGATCTTGTGACTCCTGTGGCAGACATTACCACTCATCAAGGATATCCAGGTTCCCAATCCTTGCAGGCTCATGGAAGATGGCTCGCACCCAAGGCAATGTGAGTGGCAATGTGTACCACACAGTCACGTGGAACTATTTCAGATGCTTGTGCTCTACTCTCCATCTCCCTCCTCTGCTGTGTACAGAGAAGCATGAATTTGTATGGAGGCCCATAGTGGATACATAGTATTTACTGAATGAATAAATGAACAAATAGTTACCAAAGTTATATCTTTAAATGTTCATTCCATGTATTACCTTTCTTTATAAAGTCTTCCTTTAGTTAGAAATGATCCTTCCTTGCCCACAATTCTCTGTACCTCCACTGCAGTATTTTCCACTACATGATATCATATTTATTAATGTATATACACACATCTTTCTCTGTCATCAGACTATGAGAGGCAGGGATTAACTCTGGTTCACCTCTGTATCCCCGCCCAACAAACACAACTGTAGATTTTTCTGTGAGCGAGCTTATAAAGCTAGGGCTCAGTAAATATTTATTGACTTGGATTCCTTGAATTCCTCTTCAGGAATTTAAGAAGCATTCCCTTCTGAAATCTGGAGACTGTTCAATAATTGATATGAAATTTTGAAAAATTTCGCTTTCAAACACATTCTCAATAACTGCACGGGAGCAATGGGTACTTACGAAACAGAACATGAGTCTGGACTGGGAAACAACCCAGGAAGTCTAAATACCATAAAGGAAGTAAGTGTCACCGTAGTCCAATGAAACGCAATGAGGCCCTGGCCAGCCTTCTAATCATCACCCCATTAAAAATTCATGATGTCTGCAGTGGTTGTCAGCATTTCAGGCAGAGATATTAAAAAAGATAAAATGCAGCTCTGGTTACTGCCCAAGTTCACTCAGAGAAGCAGCTCAGAAAAACACAAAAGAAAGGTCACATCAGCTCAACGGAGAGGATGCACGTTTTGATCTCCCTCATATTCTGGAGCCACCCCTGATGCCTTCTGTCTGAGGCCAAAGGGGTCCCACCTCACCATGGAAAATTCTATCTCACTTGATACCCTTTTCTGCTTTTGGAAGCCAGTAAAAAAAGAATTCAGCTGCCCTGTTCATTTTAACTGCTTCCAAGAGAAGCACCTCAGTAATAAACGTAAGTATACAGGCTGTTTGCTTGAAATTATAAAATTTTCCAATAAAATACACAAAAATTTTAGATTAACAGAATACCCATATACCCGCCACTCAGCTTAAGAAATAACTTACAGAATGAGTCCTCATTCCTCCACTCCTGTCACTCTACCCAATTCCAATCTCCTCTCTCCTTCCTGGGCACAGCCATGATCCTGAATTGAAATTTCATGCAGAGGTTAGAAAGAATTATGAGAAGCTCTTAGTCTACCAGTGATGATAGACCCATGAGAAAATAAGATGGACTTAGCTGAAGGATAAGGCAGAGACAGGCCATGGGAAGGGAGCGTTGGCATGTGCTGAGAACCTTCTCTGTCCCAAATACTTTCTACAGTGTCATATTTCACTGTCACCAGAACTCTGCAAGGGAAGAATTATGCCTATTAAGTGGATGAAACACAAAATGTGATGTGAGAGAAGCAGAAGGTGAGACTGCATAAGTATAGGCTAGATAAGCACAGGCTAGGTCATGGGCCCTGTACGTTTTGCTGATGCCACAACTGAATAATCATGTAGTCTATATATACTTATGTGTACCTAAATATACACATAAAGATACATATAATTTTCTAGTGAAAAATACACATTTTAAAATATAACAGTTTAGTACGATATAACTGAGGGTATTAATAATATAATCCTATGAGGGCAGAAGTGATGTAAATTAAATATAAGGTACTTAGAATAGTGCCTGGAATGTGGCATCTGTCCCCAAAATGTCAGCCACTGTTACTTCTACATCCACGACTAATCATAATACAGAGAAATGTACGTAGTATCAAACAGTAGGAAAACATATATCTCACACATTTTAAGTGTTTTTTAACATACTGCATTATAAAGCTAACCATGACAGTACTAGGAAGATACCTCACACACACACAAAATGAAGGGCTTGTACACAGGATTGAAGCAGACTGTCAACAGGCACAGAAAGTGAGAGGGCAAGGACACGTGATTCTGGTGGAGGAAACGGCAAGGGCCAGAGGCAGAAGGGAGGGACGTATTACAGAGTATCGTAAGCCATCTGAATGGAATGTTAGTTCAGAGGTACAGGGAAGAGGAGGAAATTGAAGGGTTTGATGGGGAGGCACTGTCACAGGAACGTGCGTGACTGCAGGAGAGAGAATGACAGGGCAGAAAATGGCTTGACCACTTCAAGAGATTTCAGACAGCAGGATAAAGCTGTTTTAAGATCTTTACTATATCCAAGTGCTAAAAGAACTTTGGGAGCATGGCACAGTGGGGGCTGGGGTAAGCAGGTGAGGATAGAGACTGGATAAAAGGAAAGAACAGAGAAAGAGAAATCTGATCCATCCATTAAGAAGATCCACTCTTTTTCAACGCTTGTAAGAAATTTCTGGCATTAATGGCATTGCTGCAGAATATAAGATGATTCTGACAGCTAAGTGACTCCTTTCAGTTTAAAAACAAAATAATACAGTTTTACCAACTGGACCAAAAAAGGCCATGACATCGGGATTTCAATTGCCAGCATGTCTGTGGGGAGATGACTAACATATGCCAATCACTGATTAAACCCCTACAGCAATACATCAGTAGTGATTTACTATTCCAGTAATGACAGTGGTAATAACTAGTTTGTTGGGCATTCAGTATATGTTAATTATTATACTAAGCACTTTACATACAGTACAGTACTTCATTCACTCTTACTAACAAGTCGATGAGGTAAGTACTATTATCATCTTCATTGTGTAGATACTAACACTTCCCTATGATCATAAATAAGGTTAGGCCTTTTTGATCTCAGAGATGGGCACTTTTCCCTAGATGGGGATCAGAATATGCCACTTTGGTATGAGGATTATTTTGAGCTGAAGGCAATTTTCCCTTTGTAAGGGTGTTTCTCCCACTTACTTCTCCTGTACTGGGAAGAGGAGAAAAACCCTTGCACAAGAGATGAAAAGTTAGCAGCAAGATGAATATGCATAAACGAATCTTATTAAAATAATCTACACCTTCCATGTTTCCTCCATATATTTACCTTCCTACAATTTACTGTCCTAGAAGTCCAAACTCCTTTTCCTCTGTCTTGTTATGTCTCCACAATGTATCAGTCTTTTTTAATATGGTATATAAGCTCTTAGACCTAACTGCTTCTTTCGGGTTTTTCATTTTTTTTTTTTTCCTGTCAGGCTCCCCTTGTACACACTAAATAAACCTGTTTTCCTGTTAATCTGTCTTTTGTCAGTTTAATTTGCAGGCTCCAACCACTGAACTTAAGAGGATACAGGAGAATGGATTTTTTTTTTCCTCCCCTATACCCTATATCCTAAAAGTGGGACAGACCTGGGTTCAAATCCCAAGTCTATCACTTACTGTCTGTGCAGTGCCCTGATCAAGTAACTTTATCTTTCTAAGCCTTATCTTCCTCATATGTAAAATGGAGACAAAAATGGCATTTACCTCAAAGAGGTATTATTAAAATTAAGTAAGATATTGCATGTCAAGTGCCTGGTACCTGATAAGCTCAAATAAATATTTATGATGACAATAACAATGATGATGACAATATCAGTTGTCCAGCCTTGGGCATCCACTGGAACCAGCCTTCTACCCTATGGACAGGTGGCAGAGGCTTCAGACAACACTCTGAAATCAATAACGGCACTCACAGTTTATATCCCTAAGGGCTGGCAATAACAAGTACCTTAGAAATACATTAAAATTCAATAGTCTTTAAATATACCTGGTATATTCACCCAACAAAGACTTCCTCAAAACTTTCAAAACCATAGTAATTATTAAACAGTCTTTTCTCTGAAGGGTGTTTGTCTAATTGACAACCTGTGTCAGACCGCACCAACCTGGGCAATTTTTATAAAACCTCCTGACTGGCCTGACAATTCAACCTCTGATTCTCAGGCACTGTGACTGTGGCTGCCATTTATTAAGCACTGACTATGTACTGGGATCCATCACAGTGAATATCCTAAAACTCATGTGATACTCCTTCAAGGCAGGTAAGAAAAGTGAAACTCAGTGGTGAAGCTACGATTAGAATCCAGCTTCATCTGATTTTAAATTCCACCCTTTTCCACTGACAGACTCAGGAAAGACTATCACAGATACTAGACTGCTGTGTGCCACAATATCTATTCAGAATCCACTATGTGAAAGGCTTCATGATAAACACCAGGAACAAAAAGGCGAATAAAACAGACTTCCTGTCCTGTAGTAATACTAAGTAACAGCTATGATAATAATTAGTTGCAATTAAAATTTTTGATTACTTTAATGTACCAAAAATTTTGCTAAGTATTTTTCCTGTATTATCTCATTCAAACCTTACAATAATATACTATTATTATTAACCCCATTTTACAGATGCAGAGACTGGTTTAGAGAGATTAAGCAAGTTGCCCAAGGTCACACAATTAATAAGCAGTGGTGACAGGCACTGACCTCAGAGCCTGTCCTCTTAACCAGTGTGCTTGGTTAAGTGTTGGAACTCCAGAGGTCTTCTAATTTGAGCTAGATGCCAAGTGACTGAGGGACCTGAAAATCTACGTCTTAGCTCTAACCTCTACCATGTGACCCTGGGTCAGGTGACTAAAGCTCTTGGGGGCCTTAATTTCTTTATCTATAAAACAGGTCGGATAATATCCTCCCTGCTGACTGACTGCTAAGAAGTAAAGGTGTCATAATTAATACAAAAGCTCTTTTGCAAATACAAACAAAAAACACTGTGAAACCACAAAGGATTATTTCTACTTAATGTGCATAATAAGGCCTTGAGGGCACTCACGGTAAATTCATCCTACAGAGTAACGCAAACCATGACCAAGCACAACCTAATGCCCACAGGGGCATCATTTGGTAGAAGAACACAGAACACAGGCCTGAGTGGCACAGAGATCTGGGTCTGAGTCCCCACTCTGGTTCTAACAGGCCATGTGTGACCTTAGAAAAGGTACTTACCTTTTCTGGGCTTTGACTTCAGATGTGAAATGGGCAAATGCCTATGACTTATGTGACAAGCCTCTAAGAATATCTTTACTTTTATTAATTTCATTTACCCTGAAACTGAGAGCTGAAGTTCTGATGCTAATAGACATCAGATATAAATTGAAATATCATGGTATTTTTTTGGGAAGATTCCAGAATACATAAGATAACTGTAGATCGAATTCCAGGTTTTCTAAGTTGTACTTCTATGGCAATTTATATATTATTTCAGACCGTGATTTCTTAACTGTAGTAAAACCTATTTGATAGGGTTATTACGGGAAATGGATGGGAAAAGCCTGTAACGTGCTTCATCTAGTATCTCGCATACCGTGAGTGTTTATGAAATGCTAAGTACCATCCCTCACTCCAAAGATGAGTCTTGCTTCCTTAGCTTTCCACACTTTCTTTCCTGGGAGCCTAGCGTCTCTTTCAGGGTCTTTACGCAAGTTCTCTTCAGTGAAAAGAGTTCACAGCAACACGTTTATCATTTTACCTTCATGAGCTGAGACAAACTTTTGGAGGATGGCTTGGATTTGCACTACACTCTAGTCACACAATCTATCCAAAGTTGTCCTGTCTGCAAGCTCCATCACAATTCCAGGACTCAGCCTGCCAAGTGATATAAGTGTAAGCTGCCCACATTAGCTTGTTATTCACTCTCTCCTTAGCCTCTTGCCATGCTAGGGTTCCCAGCACTGGGTCTGGCACACACTGACTGCTCAGTAAAATGTTCAGTGTATGTAGTGAATTCTCCTGGAACAAGCGTTTTTTTTTTGAGACAGAGTCTCACTCTTGTTGTTCCAGGTAGAGTACAGTGGGGGCATCATAGCTCACTGTAACTTCAAACTCCTGTGCTCAAGCAATCCTCCTTTCTCAGCCTCCCAAGTAGCTGGGACTACAGGTGCATGCCACAACATCCAGCTAATTTTTCTGTTTTTTTTTTAGTAGAGACGGGGTCTCGCTCTTGTTCAGGCTAGTCTGGAACTCCTGAGCTCAAGCAATCCTCCCACCTTGGCATGCCAGAGTGCTAGGATTACAGATGTGTGCTACTGTGCTAAGCCTAGAACAAGTCTTTTTCCTTCCTTCAGAAAATACTTAACATCAGCCATGTGTCAGCCATGTAAAATATAATGAGCTACAATAGTAAAGCCATGTAATACGTGTCATAAATTATAGTGTTGGCGTAAAAGAGGAAGTGATAAATTCTTTTATACTATCCTATACATGTAGCACTAATCGCACTCATAAAATTTAATTCTGTTTTCAAAATTACAAAAATAATTCATATGCTATTATAGAAATATATAAAGATAAAAATTATAATTTCCATTCCCATCTCCCTCCTTAAAGTAAGTAAAATTAATAATCTGGAGTGCATCTCAGTGAAACTTTGACTTAAAAATATAGGGGTTTTCATCCCTTTTCTCATTTTTAAAAAATCAAATGGGATATTATATGATTCAATTGATTGCTTTTTTCCTTCTGAGTAAAGATCATGAAATGTAATACAAATAAATTTAATTATTTTAACAGTGATTGTATTCCATACTAACACCCTCCCATCCTGCTGAGAGGCTTCCAGCTTGTTTGTAGTTTTTGCCACCAAAAACAATGCTGCAATAAATATTCTTAGAGGCAAGCTCTCACAGGCTGTTACCAGATTATTAAGTATGAAATGTCCAATTTCCTTAAGTACTGACAGTTGATATTGCTGACATTTCACTTTGACACTTCTTGTTTTATTTTTATTGTGAAGGTACACCCTCAGTCTTTCAAATACATGTTTGGTCTTGTGATTATCTTTCAATTTTTTTTACAGAAATTTTTGTGAAATCATAGGTAAGTCAAAAATTTGTGTTATTTCCAAATATCAGTTCCAAGGTGGAACCAATGCAACACAGACAGCTTGAAATACCAATGAAGTGTTTGGGAAGGATGTGGCTAATCAATTATGTTGATGGTTTGAGAAATTCTGTCCTAGTGATTTCAATCTGGAAAATAAGCCACGTGGGTGACCTGAGACCAAGGTGGATAATGATGAGCTGAGAGCTGTAGTGGAAGCGAATCCATCTCAACCTACACGTGAATTAGCAGCAAGAGTCGACATTCCTATTCCAACAATATTGGACCATTTGAAACAAATGGGCAAGGTAAAGAAGCTGGATAGATGGGTTCTGCATGAATTAAACGAGTATCAAAAGAGAAATCATCTTGAAGCTTGCCTTTCTTTGCTGTCATGACATAAAGGCCAACCATTTCTACACTGTATTGTTACGTGTGATGAAAATGGGTTCTTTTTGACAATCACAAGTGTTAGGCACAATAGCTAGATAAAGATGAAGTGCTGAAACACAGTACAAAAGCGAATATTCATCATAAAAAGCTAATGGTGTGTGTTTGGTGATCCAGGGCTGGTATTACCCACTACAGCTTCATGAAACCTGGTCAACTAATTATAGTGGATGTCTCCTGCAACCAACTGGACGAAATGATGAGGATGCTTGCAATTAACCAGCTGAGATTGGTCAACAGAGACAGAGCAATCCTCTTGCAAGACAATGCTTGACGAAATGTCACATGAACAATGCTGTTCAAACTACAGAGGCTGGACTGGGAAACTGTGTCATCCGTCATATTCACATGACCTTGCACTAGCTGACTATCACCTCTTCCAGGCTTTGGGCCACTTCTTGCAAGGAAAAAATATTCAATTCTCAACAAGCTGTGAAAAACACCTTTCACAATTTCATCACCATTTGCTCTCCAGGCTTCTTCACTGCTAGCATAAACAACCTACTGTTAATTACTGCCAATAATTCAGAAGCATACTTTGATAACTGTACTGCTTCCTGTTTGAAATATAATAAACTACACTTTTGATTTGAAATCAGACATTTCATATTTAATGACCTAAATACTTTATCTCTGGAAAGATATATTCACAACAGCAGGATTGCTGGGGGACAGAGCGTACATTTCAAAATTTTAATTAATATTGCCATGTTCCTTCCAAAGAAGTTGGTTGAAGTAATTCACATCCCCAACAGCACAGCAAATATAAAAGAATCTATTTCTCTATAACCATACCAGCACATGGATGTTGCTATTCTTTCTAATTCTTGCCACACGGATATGAAAAACTTGACTGCAGTAAACCTATCTTTTTTATTTTGCTGCCCATTAGCATTTCCTTTTTTGCCTGTTTACATATTCAGCCTAGTTTTCCATTGCTTGTCTTTTTCCTAGCAATTTGTAACAACGCCTTGAATAAAGGATAGAAATTTTTTGTAATACATCTTACAAATATTATTTCCCATTTGTCTTTTAACTTGTGAATGGTGTCCTGTGTCATATAGAAATTTTTAAATTTCATGTAGTCAAATACATCAATCTTAACCCAAAAGACTTTTGGGTTTCCTGCCTTGCTTACCTTCCTAAGTTTAGCTTTTTTTAAAATACATTTAAAACTTTAATCCAAAGCAATGTTTTTGTTTATATAGCACAACAAAGGGTTCTAAAATTTGTTTAAAGTATGTCATTAAACTTTCCAATAATTTGGCTTTATTCTCTTTTCTATATTTAAATATTTAATCCTTCTGCGCTGGATTTATTTATATGCAAATACTCTAACTTTACTTTCTTCTGTACAAAAATATATTGGTATTTAACATGGCCTATAGAAGGCAATTATTTAACACATTAACTGCCATGTCAGTTGCATTTAACTCATACTAGTTTTGAGCCCAGGGCCCTGTGAAGCATATGTAATTTATAAGTCTCTCCACCTTGGGAGCTGCGAGAACCATTTTTCAAGTTGCATATAATTCATGCACAGAAAACAATAAAAAAATAACAAATTTTTCATTAAATTAGAAAGGATCGTTTTATTTTCTAAGTTTTTATTTTATTTTCATAATAAAACACTGTGGCCCTAGGGAAAAAAATTTTTTTTCTAGTGTGGTAATGTGTTAATATTTGATGAAGAAATGAATACACAGACTACACTTGGATGGAGCAGGGTAGGTTTCACAAGAGAAGATACCTAAACAGAAACTTGAAAAATGAATAGTTGTTTAACAAGTAGACTTGGGTGAAGAAGATTCGAGGCAAGAGGTAGCAGCATACCATACAGGCACCATAAAGTACCCAGGAAAAAAGAAGCCAGTGTCTGCTTAAGTGGGCAGAGATATGGAAAAACCAACAGGAGGCCTTTGGTCTCTCCAGAGCTTCTACCGTCTTCAGTGTAGAATTAGATAGGTTAAAGTTTTAAAAGCACAGCCCTCTGTTCCTTTTCATCACCAGATTAAGGCTGAGATCCTTTTTGTCACATCAGTCCATAAAACCAACACCACTCATCCTCCGACCTTGAAAACAATTTGTTTTGCAGACACACCATGTTATTGGGAAATGAGGGCTGGATTTAGAGTCTAAATTCTTTATTTCCTTAGCTACGACGCTGACTTGTTTTACTTGACTACGAGCAGGTTATTTCACTTCCCTGAGCCTCATTTTCCTCATCTGTTCCGACCACTAACTGCAAAAGTCTACTGTTTTGACTAAAGGTGAAGTTTTTGGAGGCAGAAAGCCCTGGGTACATTTTTTTTAAAAAACTGCCTCTCTTCATGCCACTCAGGATGATTCATTCCTATAATTTCTCAAGGTCATTTTGAATTGGGTTTGTTCTTTGAAAGTTCTAGCCAAGCCTCAGCAAGAACCTGCCCCTAGCCCTGGGGTGTTATCTGGAAACTCAGCAGGCATACTCCCATTTCTGCAGCACTGACAAATTCATTAAATAACAGAGCCCCAAGACAAGACATTTACAGAGTTCTACGGGGCTATCATTCAGCATTTAAATAGCAGCTGAACATCATTCCCCTACAGCAGAAGCAGAAATGTTCTCTCCTCTGGCTTTATCATTCAGGCTTCCTAAGTGCCAGAAGAAATACACACTACATTTTGGTTTGCTGATGGTTCTGTAGGTAATTGCAAGGCTTTGAGATCTGGCTTCTAAGAAAAGCTAGGAAGGACACAACCAATTCCTCCCTACTTCAGGCTCTGCAGTAAGACTACCAAATGGAGCCAAGCCTTCTTAGAAACAAATAGGTGTTTTTAAAAATATGGCTCCACATTTTACTATTAATTCATAAATTTTCATCAATCACCTACAACGGGATACAAAGGTTATTTTTATTTAGGTCATTAGGTTTACCACCTTGGATAGATCTCAGTCCTTCTGAATTTTAGCTTCCTGGTTTGTAAATTTTGTATAGAGATAAAATAAAACCTCACTGGGTTCCTGTTCTGCTAAATGAGGTAGCCAAGGACATGACTTGGCCTGAGTAGATACCTTCTAGATTAATGCTCTCCAAACCATTTTTAATCAACCATCCCTGTCAGTAAAATAGTTTAAAGCATTTACAATCAATGCTTATATATTTGTTTAATCATTTATGTATTAAAATTGTGTATATTATACTATATATACTATATACTGTGTATATTATAACATACTGTTTATATAAGTCAATGGTTCTGATCTCAACTTCAGGGTTTTTTTGAAATCCTCTTTATAGGATTTTTTTTTTCTGATTCAGAGAATGTCTGTTGTTCTGAAATTATAAAGAGGCCTATGACCCCCAAATGTTCAGAACCAGAAGAAATGTTAGCAGATTATAAAATAGACAAAGCTTCTTGCCCACTAGGTGTACAATACAGTGAGTCTGAGGGAAGGGCAAGGGCACATGTGCATAAAGGAGATCAAATGGGGCAGGTCTTTCTGGTTTCAGTTGCTGAAAAAATGCATTATTTGTTGACACCATGAACTCCCCCCCTTTGGGTATGTATGGTGTATTTTAGAGGTCACAAAAGTATCTTCATCTCATTTCATAACCAATACCTATTTCACAGATAGAGAAACTGAGGTCCTGAGAAATGAAGGTGCTTGTTAAGAAATACTCAGTTACTTCTTGTCAGTGTAGGGATCGCATCCCAGCTCTCTACCTGGGAGCCTCCTCTGACTCCTCACTGCACAGGCAGTGTAGAACATCCCTAAACATGACCTCAACATAGGCCTCTCCACTTCAAACTCCTGGAGAAGGCATCACTCTGAATGCGACAAGTAAGAGAATAAGGGCTAAGGAACACACAGATGTGCTGGGTGTTCTGTAAGTGTGTGTGTTTGTGATTCAGAATACATTTAGGGCAAAAAATTTTAAAAAGAAATGTGACTGATTAGCATTTTCTTTCTTTTAGCTCATCTGAATTTTCTACAGTAAACATATTAATAACACCCTGTACTTCCACAGTGTGGGGGTAGGGGGAACCCAGAAAATGCCAGTGAGAAAAATCAGCCCCAGGTATATCCAGAGCTCCCTACCCCCATGGCCACACACATACAGCTCTCCATAAAGAAAAAAGTACATGTTTGATGGATTATCTGCAACATGGAAAATCAGAATATCCTTCTGTTATCTGTGAATGCAAGTGATGAAGTGGCTGAGCACAGTCATCCTCTGTCAACCCCTAAGTGTTCTGACTTACGGCACTGATTATCATCGATGAAAACCATCTCAGAATCAGTAACAACTTGTTTGACTTCCATACCCAAACAGGGCATCAGAAAAATTAGTAAGTAGTTATTCTTTCTGGCTATAGGCGCAACTGGAGAGATCTCTCCAGTCCTAGAAATAGACACTGTAAAATTCATGTCTACGTGCAAACTCCAAAAGAAATTCAACACACACATAGGACTGCTTGCTAGGTTATCACAGGGCAAGCTTGCCTTCAGAGGGTGTCTTAAGTGAAGAACTGTGATGGATTTGCTTCACATATGATACTCTACCCTGATCAGGAGAGTCTGTGTGAAGGAGGTAGCATTTTAAAACAATTTGGGGCAAATACCACATATAGAAATTAAAATGAAAACCTGGCATTCCTCCACAGACTCTTTGCTATGGTTTAAGTGTAACATCTTTATATAGGAAAATATAATCCTAGTTTGATGAGACATAAACCATCCAAGAACGTGGTCAAAATGCAATTTGGAATGAGGGGCAGCAAGATATAGGTAAATCCATAGAATCCTGACTATAATTATCAAGAAGGGTCTGTTCAAGGTTGAAAGGTGATCCTTAAAGATAACATTTGGTCTCCTGTAATATGTTGAAATTAAATAAATAAAAGATAACTACAGTCATTAATTTGAAACTTTATGTTATAGTAAAAAGGATTAGTTGATAGACTGAAAACAATAATGGACTCAACCTAGCACATAATAGGTGCTCAACAAATGGTAGCTATTATTTATTATTTTTAGCAAACTGGGACCATTTAGGCAGAGACACACATTTTTATATTCACCTTTAGCAGAGTAATACTATTGTTCATCTCCAAGACTTAAAAAAATCCCAATGAGTACTCAAAATTTTATTTAAAATGAGTTCATTTCTCATGATGTATACTCCCGTAAGACACAAGCACATACTAAAAAAATGAGCTCATTTTAAATAAAAATAACAACACTTGTTCCACAACCAGCAAAACGGAGGAAGTGCATAAAAACGTGTGCACACACAGCAAATAGCTTCTGATTTCAAGTAGTGGAATTTGAGTTGATTACAGGAATCCAAAAATTGGAATTTCCTGAAAAGCCTGGAGTTTTAAGATTATTCTAGAAAGAGACTCTGATTTTCTAGAGGCATTTTTTAATCCCTCCAGTTTTACCCCCATGTAATTTGAAGAATAATGCTCTCCTGAATAAATACACTCACTTTTGGAAAAAGCCCCCTTCCTTGACCACTCTAAAGGAGCTCATTATTTCAATTTGTTTTCAACCCTTAAGGAGTAATAACGGACCCACAAGAATGTAAAATATCTTGAAAGTCCAAAGAAATTTGTTTAGACTTTGCTCAACCACAGTATTTCTATCTAAAGCCTTCTGAGGGCTTAAGAATTATTATCAATTTTTTATGAT
>CAUYSK010024444.1:0-20664 GCA_963575035.1 Avahi laniger
GTACTATTCAGCTTTAAGAAACAATGGTTATATAGCACCACTTGTATTCTCCTGGATAGAGCTGGAACACATTCTACTAAGCGAGGTATCCCAAGAATGGAAAAACAAGCACCACATGTACTCACCATCAAATTGGTATTAACTGATCAACACATAAGTGCACATATAAGAATAACATCTATTGGATGTTGGGGAGGGAGGAGGGGGAAGGGGGGAGGAGCGAGGAGGGGAGGGGTATATGCATACACAAAGAGTGCAATGCGCATCACCTGAAGGATGGACATATTTGAAACTTGGACTGAGGGGGGAGGGGGGGCAAGGGCAACACATGTAACCTAAACATCTGTACCCCCATATTATGCTGAAATAAAGAAAAATAAACTTTATTTTTTAAGAATGGCTTTAGATTTGTAAGAAAAAAATGTAAATATTATATGTGTTCCCATATACCCTGGACCCATTTTCCTCATATTTTATCAAAGGTTTTATACTTTGAGCTCTAATCCATTACAACTTTATTTTTTTGCTCAAATTGCTCCAGTTTTAGCCATTGGGAGCTCTTTCAGTTGGCTCCTATGTCCCTTTGACATGTCCCCATCATTGTGCTTTTTTCCCTAGCACTTCCTTCATGGGTGGTTCCTGCCCCACTTGTAGAATCAACCATTTCTCCAAGGATCCCTGGTTCTTTTTATTGAGGAATGGTCTTAGAAACAAGAACTGGGTACTAGGTATGCTCATCGCTACTCAGGTATCATTGCTTCTAGACTCTGTTAGCTGACAGAGCAGGGAAATAAGTATGTGTGTACTAACTGGTATACATACATGTGTCCATAAATATTCCTGTATCCATATGTATGTTAAGCTAAATTGGAGTTCACACTAATGTCTGCAATTGTATAATAATCCATACAATATGGGTCATTCTAGACCCCTCTCCTTATTTATCTGTAATTTCTCACTCCAACAGCAAGAAACCTGGCTTCCAACATTGGACGTCACAATGCTTAATTACTCAACTCCATTATACATGTCCAGTAACATCAGAATTTTTAACCTATACCCCTATGGGAAACATCTTTATCAGCTAGAGTATGGTGATTTTGCATAATTTCTTTTGCTTTTATTTTTATAGATTGTACTTATCTCCAAAGCAGCTTAGGTCATCAACTTATTTCCCTACTCCCTTTAGTGGGATTATTTCATACATTTGTGATTAAATTAGATTCTTGCATCACATTCTTATTTCCATTTGATTTGGGATTTTGATTGTTAAGAGAAATTATTCACTGGGTATTTGTTAAAAACAGTAAGACAGATCTTCTTCAAGACTATTACAATAAGGGTGAGAGACTGAATCAACTTTGAATACAACAAAGACAGCTGGGGCTGGGGAATCTGCCAATGAGCAGAGTGAGGAGGTCAGTGGATGGAAAATTACTAAGAGGAATTTTATTAGACATATCAAGGGTGGGGGGATTCTTGATAAATTGACTAACCATGATTCTGTGCTAAAACTAGGCTTGGTGAGGACAGACACGAAAAGGCCAAGGTTGCAGCCTGGTCAAGAAGATGGCTCAGAGGAACCTGACTAAAGTTTAGTCAAGGAGGGATTCTTTGTCACCCCAATTTCCTAAATAATTTAAAAAATGTTTCTATCCATTAAGGTTTATTTTTGTGCTGCAAAGTTAAATGGGATTTGACAAATGCATGGTGTTAGCTGTGCACAATTACAGAATCATACAGAATAGTTTCACTGACCTAAAATTTCCCCTGTGTCTCACCTTCTCAACTCTCCTCACATTACTCCTACATCGCTGGCAGTAACTGACTTTTTATTGTCTCTACAGTTTTGCCTTTTCCAGAATGTCATATAATATGAATCATATAGTATGCAGCCTTTTAAACCTGGTTACTTTCACTTAGTAATATGCATTTAAGTTTCATCCATGCCTTTTAACAGCTTGATAGCTCATTGTTGAATAATATTCTTTTATATGGATGTACCACAGTTTTGTGTGTGCATTCACCTATTGACGGACATCTTGGTTGCTTCCAGTTTGGGGTGATTAGAAATAAAGCTGTTATGAACATTGATGTGCAGATTTTTTAGTGCACATAAACATTTAACTAAATTAAGTCAATACCTAGGAGTGTGATTGCTAGATCATACGGTAAGAGAATATTTAGCTTTGTAAGAAACTGCCATTGCTATTTCACAAAATGGCTGTGTCATTTGGTATTCCCCACCAGAAATGAACAAGAGTTTTTGTAACTCCACATCTCTCACCAGCATTGGGTATTATCAGTGTTCTGGATTTCAGGCATTCTAATAGGTGTGTAGTGGTATCTCATTGTTGTTTTAATTTACAATTCCCTAATGACAAAATAATAGTGAACATCTTTTCATATGTTTATTTGCTATCCATACATTTTCTTTGTTGAAGTATCTGTCAGATCTCTTGCCATCTTTTTTTTTTTATTTCAGCATATTATGGGGTACAGATGTTTAGGTTATGTATATTGCCCTTGCCCCCCCTCCAAGTCCGAGTTTCAAATATGTCCATCCTTCGGGTGGTGTGCATTGCACTCTTTGTGTATGCATATACCCGTCTCCTCCTCCCTCCCCCCTTCCCCTCCTCCCTGCCCAACATCCAATAGATGTTATTCTTATATGTGCACTTATGTGTTGATAAGTTAATACCAATTTGATGGTGAGTACATGTGATGTTTGTCTTTCCATTTCTTGCCATCTTTTTGATGATAGTAATATGTATGAGTCTATTTCTGGGCTCTCATTTATCTTTCATTGGTTTATTTTTATTCTTTCACCAATAAGAGCACACTGTCTTGAGCATTATAGCCTTATAATAGATCTTGAAATCAGATGGTGTGAGTCTGCCAACTTCGTTCTTCTTCACTATTGTGTTGGCTATTCTGGGTCTTTTTCCTTTCCATATAAACTTTAGAATCAATTTGTTATCTATAATAGTTTTCTGGGATTTGATTGAGATTACATTAAATCTATAAATCAAGTTGGAAATAACTGACATTGAGTATTCCAATCCATGAACATGGAATATTTCTCTATTTATTTAGATCTCCTTTGATTTCTTTTATCAGAGTTTTATAGATTTCCACAGATAGATAGCCTATATAAATTTTGTTAGATTTATAACTATTTTTGGCAGATTTTCTATGGAATTATTTTGTGAATTTCAAATGACAATTGTTCATCGTTAGAATATAAGAATATAAGAAACAAATTGATGTTTGTATATACTAGCCCTGAATGTTGCAACTTTCCTATACTTATTAATTCTAGATTTTTTTGTTGTTCTTGTTGATTCTTTGGGATTTTTCTGTATAGACAATAATGTCATCATTTGTGGAAAAAAGATACTTTTGTTTCTTCCTTACCCATCTGTATATCTTTTACTTTCTTTTCTCATCTTATTACACTATGTAGGACTCCAGAAGGTCGAAGAGTAGTTAGAGAAGACATCTTTGCCTTGTGTTGTGGACTGCATGTGTCTCCTCAAAATTCATATGTTGAAATATAATGCCCAAATGTGATATTTGGAATTGGTATCTTTGGGAGGTGCTTAAGTCAAGAGAATGAAATTTTCATGAATGGGATTATATTAATATATACATTGTTAGAGTCAATTTCCTGACGTTTTGTTGATGATTTTTTCATCTATTTTTATGACAGATTTGTTTTTTTGTTTTTTCAGGAGATGGGGATCTCACTATATTGTCCAGGCTGGAGTGCAGTGGCTATCCACAGACATGATCCCATTACTGATAGCACAAGAATTTCGACCTTTTCCATTTCTGACCTGGGATGGTTCACCCCTCCTTAGGTAACTTGGTTGTCCCACACCGTTGCCATATTGATGCTGAAATTAGTATGGACACTTGATCACCACAGTGTGCTAAGGCCCAGGACTCCTTGACTTAAGTGATCCTCCCATCACAGCCTCCTAGTAGCTGGGACTACAGGAACATGCCACTGTGCCTGGCTTTGAGAGTTTTTTGGATTAATTTGTTGAGGAACGGCTAAGTGAAGTTAATTAACCTATGAATTACCTCACATACTTATTATTTTGTGGTAAGAGCACTTAAAATCTACTCTCTTAGCAATTTTCAAGAATATAATACATCGTCATACATAACAATGTTACAGTCACCATATTGTATTATAGAGTAGATCTCTTGAACTTATTCCTTTTATCTAGCTGAAATTTTGTATCCTTTGACCAACTTCTCTCCCATGTTTCCTCTCCCCAGACCTTGGTAACTATCATTCTACTCTCTGTACTAATGAATTCAACTTTTTGAGATTTCACATATAAGTGAGGTCATGTAGTATTTGCCTTTCTGTGCCTGGCTTATTTCACTTAACATAACGTCCTCCAGATTCATTGACGTTGTTGCAAATGACAGGATTTCCTTTTCTTTTTTTAAAGGATGAGGACTATTCCATTTCACATATATACTTTATTTTCTTTATTAATACATTGATGGACCCTTAGGTAGATTCTATATCTCAGCTATTATGAATAATGCTGCAATGAACATGGGACTGGAGATACTTCTTTGACACACTGATTTCATTTCCTTTGGCTGTACACCCAGTAGTGGGATTGATAAATCATATAGAAGTTCTATGTTTAATTATTTGAGGAACCTCCAAACTGTTTTCCATCGTGCCTGTACTAACTTACATTACATTCCGACCAACAATGTGCAAACGTTCCCTTTTCCCCACATCCTTACCAACACTTGTTACATTTTATCTTTTTAGTAATAGCCATTCTAACAGGTTTCAAGTGATATTTCATTGTGGTTTTAATTTGCATTTCCCTGACGATTAGTGATGAGCATTTTTTCATATATCTGCTGGCCATTTGTATGTTGTCTTTTGAGAAAGGTCTATTCAGATCCTTTACCCATTTTTAAATCAGGTTATTTGTTTTCTTTTTGTTGTTGTTGTTTAAGTTCCTTATATATTTTGAATATTAACCCTTTATCAGATTTATGGTTTGCAAACATTTTCTACCATTCCATAGATTGTCTTTTCATGCCACTGATTGGTTTCTTTGCTATGCCAAAGATCTTTAATTTGAAATAATTCCATTTGTCTATTTTTGCTTTTGTAGATGGTGGCATGAGGGATATTGATCTGTGGCTTTTTCTTCTTTAATGTGTTTAATCTGGTTTTGGTATTACAGGAATGGTCTTCTCATAGAATGAATTTGGAAGTGTTTCCTTATCTTCTATTTTCTGAAACAGATTATGAATAATTGGCATCACATCTTCCTTAAATATTTGGTTGAATTCAATGAATTTACCAGGCCTGATGCTTTCTGTTTTGGAAAGTTATTATTGATTCAGTTTCTTGTCATAGACTTTATCCTATTCAGATTAGTAGTTTTATTAATTTGTATCTTTCAAGTAATTGGCTTATTTTGTCTAAGTTCTCAAATTTATGGCTATTGAAATTTTCATGGTATTTTTTATTATCATTTTCATGTTCATAAGATCAGCAGTGATGACCTCTCTTTCATTTTTCATGGTGGTAATTTAAATCTTCTTTCTCTTGGGTAATTTGGCTAGAGGCTTATCAATTTTATTGATCTTTTCAAAGAACAAGCTTTTGGTTTCACAGAAATTTTTATTGTTTTCCTATTTTCAATTTTACTGATTTCCACTCTAATTTTTATTAATTCCTTTATTACATTTAAGTTTAAATTGTTCTACTTTTTCTAGTTTCCTATTATGGAAGTTGAGATTATTGGTTTTTGTTATTTAATATTTTCTAATATATATATTTAATGCTGTAAATTACCCTGTGAGCCGTGCTTCTACTGTATCCCACATATTTTGATAATTTCAGTTCCATTTTCACTTAGCTCAAAATATTTTTAAGTTTCTCTTGAGACTTCTTTGACCTATATGTTATTTAGAAGTATGTTTAACCAAATATTTAGGGATTGTTCATCTACCTTTCTGTTATTGATTTCTAGTTTAATTCCACTGTGGCTTGAAAACACTTTTTACATAATTTCTATTTTTTTAAAATTTGTTTAGGTATGTATTATGGTTTAGAATGTGGTCTGTCTTTGTGACTATTCCATGTGAGCCTCAGAAGAATGTGTATTCTGCTATTATTAGATGCAGTATTCTATAAATATAAATTAGATCAAGTTGAACGATGGGGTTTATTCAGGTCATTTTTATTCTTACTGATTTTCTGTCTGCTTGATCTATCAATTGCTAAAAGTGGGGTATTGATGTCTCCAGCTGTAATAGTGGATTCATCTATTTCAACTTGCAATTCTATCAGATTTGTCTCATGTATTTTAATATTCTGTTGTTAAATGCATACACATTAAAAATTAGTCTATCTTCTTGGAGAACTGACCCCTTTATAATTATGTAATGTCCCTCTTTTTCATGATAAGTTTTCTTGATCGGAGTTCTGTTATGTCCGAAATTAATATAGTTAGTTCAGCTTTCTTTGATTAAAACATAGTATGTTTTTCTCCATCCTAGTATTTTAACTGTAGCACTTATAAATTTTTAACTTATTTGTAACTGTTTTTTACTGTTTATAAAAATATTATACCTATTTTATATATGAAGTTAAGAAAACATAGAAAAATAAAACAAAATTATCCATAATCCATGTCCATTATTTATATCTAAACCTTAACTCCAGCTTCTTATTTCTCTTCCCTAGAAATAACAATTTTAAAACTTTGTTTTGTTTGTAATTAGAAAGCATTACAGACAAGAATATACCCTTAAAAAACACAACTGTATATACTATAAACAGTGTCTTTTTCTAGTCCTTAAAATGTAATTATGTATCTCAGAGAATTTCCCACTTTAGTAGCTACAAAGATGCATTCTTCTTTTGAACAGATGCCAATTATTCAATTTTGTGGATGTAATGTAATTTTTTTTAGCTGGTCTACATTGATGAACATTTAGGTTGCTTCCAGGGTTTTGCTGTTATAAATACTGCTGTGATGAATATCTTGTACACACGACCTCATAAATATGTGTGTGTATGTACAGTACATTCCTAAATATGAGATTTCTTGATGAGTATGTTTTAAATTTTGATAGATGCAGATGTTTCTAAATTTCTGTTCATGAAGTTTCTACCAAGTTTCATTCCCAGGAGCCATATATAAAAATATCTTTTCCACAGCCTTGCCAACGTGGTGTTTAACACATTTTCTGTCTTAGTACTCCATCTAACAGGTTTGCTATCTCCTTGTAGTTTATTTCTCTAAACAAAAGATTAAGAATCATTTCATGTGTTTTAACAGCTGTATTTTTCTCTGAACCAGCTGTTCATATTGTTTACCCATGTTTCAATTCTACTGTTGGTTTTCCTTTGTGACTTGTAAAAATTCTTAGTATATCAAATAAGTTTGTCCTCCGTGATATGAGTTGTATTTTTTTCTGTTATTTTTCTTTTGATCTTGTTTAGATGTGCTTGTTGTTGTGTAAACATTTAAAATTGTTGTGAACTTGAGTAACATATTTTTTCTTGTATGTCTCTGGATTCTAAGTCATACTTAGGATACTTTTCCATTCTGGCCTTATAAAAAGAAATTTCTCCATGATTTCTTCTAGTACATTTATGATTTCTTTTTAAGTTATTTTATCCATCAGGTTTTTATCTTGCTGTAAGGTAGGAGGAATCCAATCTTCTTTTTTTTTTCTAGATTGCTATTAAGTTTTTTGAGCACTATTTTTTTAATATAAATATTTTTGATTTGAGATACTTTGCTTACTGTATATTAAATTCCTATATGTATTTTGATCTCCTCCTGGACACCCTATCTTGTTCTCTTGGTCTGTACATATGCCAAAAAATTTATTCATATATATGAGATAATATAATTATGTGTCTTCTATAAATATTTATTTATAAATATAAATATTTATGTTTTTATATTTATATAAATTTATATAACTATAAATAAATAATGAATAAATACAAATAATGTATGTATAAATTTATATTTATATAGTATAACTATGTATAGTATGTATAAAAGATATACTACTTATGCATTATATATAAGTATATAATTTTTATAACATATATAAAGATATATAATGTGTACTATTTATATATGAATATATAATATATAAATATATAAAATATAACACTATATACATAAAATATTTATCATATGCTAAATATTTATTGGGGATGCTTTTCTCATTAGTATTTAGGTTGAGACACAAGCCTTGGATTCCTCAGCCTCTATTCCTTTAGTCTCTGCTTTGGTGGTTGTCCTGTCTTTGCTGGTTTTCCCTTTACTTTTGAACATGAATGAAACACCATAGTTCAGGGTCCAGATCTTACTTCCTGAGTGGCCCTGAGGGGATGGATAAGGCAATTCTGGTAGTGTGGCAAAGTTGGTTTCCCATGACCAATGTAATATGAGAGAGAGCCACATAGATAAATCCCTTCTCCTTGCATCCATCTGGAGAAGCCCTCCATGTGGTCTTTGTGGCTTGGGGTTAAATGTAGCCAGTGTGATAAAGTACCAGGTTAATGCCATGTGCATTGAATCTATTCCAAAAATGATAAGGCAGGAACATTTTAGCTTAGTTTTTAGATATCATTGTGACACTTCTTGTTTTATAAGCTTTAGAATGATGTTGGCAATGTGCAATAAAGTCTCAACCCATGTATTTACCAAATAAAGGTCTGATGAAAACAAAGTTTGGGGGGCGGGTCATGTACAGATGATCTGAATGTCCAGTTCTAAATATTTCCTGGAAGGAGTGGTTTGTTTTTGTATGAATGGATTCCACAGTGTCTTAGCAAAATATTTGTTCTTCCTTAAGTCTTCTAATTATCATGGCTAAGACGTTTTCATTCTACCATTCAATAGAAAGATCTGCCAAAGTTGTCCACATTTCTCATAGGTTGGGCCATGTTCATTGCTGTCTTCCTGTGGGTCTAGATCGTGCTAGACACTGAGGAAGAAGGAGATATGCATTTAAGTAGGAAGTATAAGGTACTGTCTTTGTCTTTCACGAGCATCAAGGATTGTGCTAGGGAAGTCGACTAAAAAGGAAATGATGTAAAATTTTAATATGCCAGTGGTTTCTGTCTCATAAAATCACTTGCTACAGATAGTCACTTGTGGTATTTTGGCCTGTCCTCTGCTAAACAGTGATACTAAGTGAATTTTGGGGCAGAAAATGCTGGCTTGATCAATAAATAATTTTATAGTGAAAACATACACATTTTGCCATTATTACTGATTGGATATATTTCATAATTTAAGGTAAGTGATTTATTGTTTAATGCTTCCTCTGTTTTTATATTTAACCCTGTGGAGTTGAACCTTGGGATGAAAATTTTATTAAAGACATACTCAAGTGTTTAGTTTTTAAGAAAAGCCAGTAGCTCTCCCATGACATGCCCGAGAAGGCACATGTTACAAGATGAATCAGCATAGACTTGCATACGGTTTTGTGACAGTGACAAGAAGGAAAATGAGATTTAATGTTCTGAGACAATTGAGAAACTGTCAGATGGGAGGGGCCGCCACTTGCTCATATTTATTATTATTGCACATGGCCGTGCAAGAGAGATTGAAAAGGCAACTTTTCCAGAAAAGTCTGCAGTTGTCCTTAGGTGTTTAGAATAAAGGTGGCAGTTAATGAGTACAGGTACTGATGGTGAGGTTCAAAGCCAACTTCTGTGCTGGTTAAGTTTCCTGCGTCATGGTGACAACTTTCAAGAAAGGGACAATATGAATTAATCTGAGATGAATTCCCTCTCATCTCGTACTGAGGTGGGTAAATCGTCATCTAGTCCTTAGAGCTACATTACCAATGCCCCCTTTGGTATTACTTCTAGGATTATTGGTATTTATCTGCCGTAAATACTTTACAAGGGCTAATGATGGGCAGGCTCACTCAGTCACCACTAAGAACTCACTTACTTTTAGCTGATCACCAACAGGCCTGAAATTCAGCATACATACTCTACTCTCTCTAAGCTGTTTTTTTAGCTACTGTCAAGCCTGTTTCCCAGGAGTAACTGGAAGTGCCTCTCCTTTGATCTCCTTGCTATGGCCCACAGCTTCACCTTGCGCCTTTCTGTGTTTAAGTCTGCAAAACTCTTTTCATGGAATTGCTCGATTTGACCCATAGCACTCATTGAGCCTCTTCCTAGCATAACTTTGATGTGTCATTATACCAAAAGACCTCTTCACCACTGGAGGTGAGGATGAAAAGGAATAAACTGGATAGAGGGAGTATTGATCTCTACCCTTCAACTCACATATAACATTTTAATTGTATATTTTGTAAGTTTGTAGATATGAATCCAGAAGGCAAGAAATGTGTCTCACCTTTGTGTTACCAGCATGTAGTCTTGTTCATGATAAGTAGCAAGGTTCATTCAATGTTTGGTTGAACTGAACAAAATATTTATTTCTATTTTACTATTGAAGAAAGGCTTGCTGTCCTTATTAAATTGCATCAACTTGTTCCAAGTTTTCCTTGGACAATGGTTATCAAGAAAGGGGGCGATAGGTGATAGTCCTTGGCTATGGAGCCAAGACACGGTCCCTAGATGATTTAGGTTCCTAATACTCTTTAGTTTGGTCCTCTTTTGTCTCATCAGAATCAGGAAATGTTTGTGTATTAGAAAGACCAGTATAATATTCCTATTCTCAAAAAGTTGAAGTCTGGGAAGACAAGAAAAAGAGATCAATGCAAGGTGGCCCCAGGCTGGAAAGCTAAGAAGAGAAGTTAGTTTGCTCTAAGGGCTACACAAAGATGTAATTAGACCTTTGTGGGGGGGTTTGGGGGAAAGCACAGTGTGGATTAAGGGCATTGGGCTAGAAAATAGGGATATTTATGAGAAGGTGACCTATTTTTGTTTTTTCATAAAGCAACAATAAGAAAACACATCAGCTGGTGAAGAGTGCTGGTCTTTATTAAATATTATAAATATTTATAATTTCTCTCCCTATATATAATATACATATAATAACATAAAATTATAATACTTGTAATATTATCTCATTAAGAAAAGAAATAACTAGAGAGTCTGTGAAAATGCTTGAGACAGGACTACACTGCGATATTGGTAGGTTGGTTGGTATTTTTTTGATGTTGGCCTACAAAGTGATTTCAAATGGTACCAACTTCTTAACTGGAGGAAGGGAAATTGTTCTAGAAAGTCTGATCTTGGGAAGATGATCAATTCTCACATATTTTATTAAGGGCAAGAATTAATCTGAGGTTACTCGGAACATTGTGTTATGCGATGGAATATATTAAATTTCTATATCGATTCTGGGCTTCAGTTCCTCATCTGTAAAATGGAGTAACAATAGTACCTACTTCAAAGATTTGTTGTAAGGATCAACTGTGTTACTACTTAATATTGCTCTCAGTGCAATATCTAGGAGAGAGTAAGCTCCCATTACCTGTTAGGTGGCAATGCCATTAATTCCTTTCTTAAGGCCACTTTATCTCATTGCCCTTTAGACCTGCCAAGTTCCAACAGTTGAAGAACAGGTGACCGAAAATTCAAAGTAGGTATCCATAGGTATTGGTAAAGAAACTTGAAACTTATAAATTATAAAAATAGCCCTCTCAAGAAATAGCAGTGCCTTCCAGGAAGATGAGGAAGGAAAGAAATGTAGTAACTGAAAGGAGAACATGCAGCTCAGATAAAACACCCACCTATAGAAAGTGACAAAATGTGAGGTGGTAGTATCTTTCTCAGATTATTAATAATCTAAACATCTCTATAATTTTGACATTTCAGAAAGTAGATACAATTTCTCATTTCAGTTCTACCAATAATTCTTTATGTAAAAATAATGATAATACTTTCTTTTAAGCATATACCAGGCATCATATTAAGTGCTTTATGTGTACTATTTCATAAACTTGCAACTAGGTAGGCACAGCCCCATTTTACAGATGACAAACTGTGGAGTTTAAGTATGTTGTCTAGAGTCACAGATTCAGGAAAAGACAAAATGGAATAGAACCACTCTGGGCCTCAGTTTCCTCACCTGTAAATGATGGGATCATATTCCAACTTACTCTTCTGGAGCCCCTATGCTAGAATTTTGGCCCTTTTTCCGTGACTATGGCCAAGTTGCCTTTTCTGCCATCTAGTGGACACTTTAGTAATGACCACATTAACATTTCTAATCTTGGATTGTCAGCTTTGAATGACAGAACAATTGAGAAGGCCTAGTCTATCCCCTTTATGAACAGAAAAGTGAAGGCTAGAAAATGGAAGTTATTTTACAGGGTACCAAAAATCCAATATATAAATCATGGCTTTTAATGATTACATTTAGTGTAGTATTTAATTTATGGCAATATCTCTGTGTCACAGGTCATTGCTAAGAGATGTCAGAAAGTGTTAACACAATGCACACAATTTGTTTCATTGGCAATGAGTTTATTTATTTGTACCAGGATTTCTGGTATAGATCAAGATAAAAAAAATTTTTAAAAATACATTAAGAAAAAACTGTATGACAGCATACAACTTAGGACACAAAGATTTTTGAGAAATTATTTTTATTGAATACTATAAATGATTTTTAAGAGTCATGATGCTTGATAATAACTACTTTACATTTATAAGGAAATAGTGGAAATTTCTTGAACTTCTACATAAAAGATTGCTTTCAGATTGCTGCTTTAGCTAGAAATGCTCAGAATTAAGTTTCTTCAATGAAAGCTCATCTCATTCCTTTTCCTTAGCATTGGGAATCTAAATATCTCATTAAACAAGAGGCAGTGGGAAAGAAATGAAAGTATTTGGCTCAGAGCAATCATAGGATATCTTAATGCCCTTTGGATTGTAACGCCCAGCTCTCCTGTCAGAAGAGATCTCATGAATTAGAGTAGAAGGGAGGACGTATTCTATAGACAGACGAGGTCTAGGTTAGAGTTAGGCATAGATTTTCTATGTGGCCTCAGGTGAGTTATTTAGCTTCTCTAAGCCTCAGTTTCCTCAGGTGTGTCTGAAATAGTACTTCCTGTACCTTATGCCTTATGGTTTCAGTTTTTGGTGAGCCTCCTATCAGAGCATTCGTGTGAGTATGCTATACTCACATGAGTATTAGAAATTACATAGGTAGACTGAAAAACTAAAACTAAATCCGTCTGTATTTGCAAGAATGCTAGGAAAAAAAATAACATGTTATGCTCTCACCATTGTCTTAAGCATCTGATGTTCATATTCGAAGTAAAGCCACAAATAAGGTAGAGAGTGGTTGGGTTAGTTCACTGGCAATGGGAAACGTATTTGAGGGAACTTGGCTTTGAAAACTAAAGGCTGTGTGTGTGTGTGTATATATATTATAAATATAAATATATGTAATATATATAAATATACATAATATATATAAATATACATATACATACATACACACATATATATACATACATACATATATATATATCTATATATATATATATAAATGTTTCTATCTTGGGCCCCAAATGAAATTTAGATGTGGTTGTTGAACCGTTGGATACCCTTTGAGAAGCTTTTTGCATTAGGATTTTGGTTGTAAGAGGTAGGGAGAGGTTTGTTGAAAGCCTGGGTTGGAGGGAAGGTTTTAGGATGAAAAGCATAGCAGTTTGTCTGCTCTAGGCTTGGCCTCATAGAGAGAATCGAAAGGACTGGTTTCCATGAGAGACTTTGCGAGAATCAGGGGGCAAATTGCTGCTTGGATGTGACAAAGACTCTCGACCTAACTTGAAACAGGCTCCTCTGAGCCCTCTTTTGGACTAGACTTCAGCCTGCCTAGTCCAGTCATAGCAAGAATCCTGCTAAGTTAGTTTAGTGAGAATCCCCAACCCTTGATATCTGATCACCCTGCCCTGCCTCCAACAAGAATACTGCGAGTTGGTTTAGCAAGCGTCTCTCTGCCTTGGTATCTCCTCTTGGTAATGCTCCATTCACTGACTCCCTCGTTCTGCTCACTGGCTATAAATCCCCACTCATCCTTATTGTACTTGGGTTTTTTTGTGTGTGTGTGCTTATCTTGACACCTGTTGTAATAATCCTGAATAAAGTCTTCCTTAACATTTTAACAAGTGTCAGAATAATTCTTCTTTACAGATGGCCTGGGGTCTTAGTCTGTGTTGCTGCAACAAAATACCATAGACTGGATAATTTATAAAGAACAGAAATTTATTTCTCATAGTTCTGGAGGTTGGGAAGGCCGAGGCCAAGGTGCCAGCAGGTTTGTTGCCTGGTGAGGGCTCCTACCCGCTTCCAAGATGTTGCCTTGTTGCTGTGTCCTCTGGAGGGGAGGATCACTGTGTCCTCACGTGGCAGAAGGGTTGGAAGGGGGAAAGGCCAGGAGCCCTCATGGCCTCATCACCTCTCAAAGGCCCCACCTCGTAATCTCTCACATTGTCCGTTAAGTTTCAGCACATGGATTTTGGAGGGGACACATTCAAACCTTAGCCCATGGTGTTAATCAGAATGAGGAAGAAGAAGCCCTTTATTGCCTTGAGGATTGGTGGCTTAGAGAGCCCTGGCTGGATACATCATGCTGGGCATGGGTGTGGGTACTCCATGATGGGTCCCACCAGCAGTGGTAGTGACGAGATCGTCTCCAGTATCTTCATAGACAGATGACAGGGGCTGGATTGCAGAGGAGGCACAGTGGTGCCTCTTGGTGACAGTAGCTGAGCCTAGTCACTGAGCACCTGTGAGACAGCAATGTGAGGGCTCCAGACACCCTCGGGTGAATCATTACGAGTGACTAGAAATCCCGTGTGAGCAGGTGAGGGAAAGAGCCAGTAAAATACGGGCTATTATTGGTAAAGTGACTGCGTCTCTGCCCTTATTCCAGTGAAGGCTGGGGAAGCTCGCATTTCTCATGAATAAACAGCTGTATTCCTGAGCGGAATTAGCAGAGAACAGGATATTTACTCAAGTCTGAAATCTGTTAATGAAAAGCACATGGATCCAATCACATACACGGGGATTTGATTTATCATCAGTGCATCGAGGACCTACTCCTTTAAGCTAAAACAGGAGGGATGGCACTTGCATGGAAGTCTTTGCTGAGTGATTTATTAGAAGCTTATCCTTTTATGAATGGCAAAAGAGAAGAACTGCCCCTTCACAGCCTATATATAAATCATCTGGAATTAGGATGAATTAAGTATTTTTTCCCCTAGTGACAGTAATAAGTGTTATGAGCAGCTATTAATAGTTAGAAGAGATAAATATCAATTACTATTAGAGGAAGCGTTTTTTAAACCACCTCCTCATGTTTTCCCATGATGAGGTTAATTATTTATGGCAAAGGCACATTAATAATTTTATTTTATCTCTTTATCCAAGCAGTAAATGAATGGTAACAGTGGTGAATTTGGACAATAAATATAAGAATGTATTTAAAGTATTTAAAAGCTTTGTATTACCCCCCCCAACTCACTTTGTCTAAGGCATAAACAGTGCTTAAATTAATATTTTCTACTTAAAATTTTTCACTGGTGATGGAGGGGTGTCTTTCTCTTATTTTCCTTCTAACATTTTTCTTTCCTATTAGGCCATGTGGAAATGGCAGTGTGCGTGGTAAATCCTGTACGGGCTATGGTGCCGAATTTAGTTCACTAAATTAGGGAAAAGGGATGAATGCATTTTTAGCTATTACTGTTTAGAATTTGGTGGAAATAAAGACCAATCTCAGGAGAAAACTGTTGAGCTTGCTCTAGCAAGGGAGTCAGCCACCATCGTTTGTGTTTGACCAAGACTCAGAGGTGAGCAGAGGAAGAGGAAAGCTTCACAGTGGAAAAGGGACGACTTCAGGCATGCCCTGGCTGGAGGCTGCTGGCGTGGGGGAGCTGAACACAGGCCAGCTAGCAGCGGGGAACCCTGCGTGATGGGCTACGGTGCATACTGGGCTTTCTCCGGTTGGTTCTAAGTTGGAATGGGGACAACAATTAGATAAGCTATGCATTATTAATCAATTCCTGGCCATTTCAGACAGATTGTTACAGAAGTTATTGTTCAGCTTCCTGAATAATCACTTGGATTTTTGCAAGTCTGACTTATACCATGTTGGCTCCCAGGGTTATTTATTGTAGACAAGGGGTCGGTTTCCTGGGAGGGTTCCTGCAGGTTGTGGTTCAGGGTTCTATTTTTATGTATGGTCTGGCTGTGGTCCATTGGTATCAAGGTCATTCAATATGAAATGTTCGATTTTGAATCAAAAGTGTAGTTTATTATATCTCAAACAAGAGTCAGTACAATTAATCAAAGTATGGGTCTGAACTATCAACACAGTTTTGCTGTCTTAACGGTAGCTTGTTTATGCCAGCAGCAAAGAAGCCTAGAGAACAAGTGGCAAGGAAATGGTGAAAGGTGTTTTCCACAGCTTGTTGAGAACTGAATATTTTTCCTTGCAAAGAGTGGTCCAAAGCCTGGAAGAAGTGGTAGTCGGTTGGTGCAAGTTCTGATGAATATGGTGGATGACAGAGTTTCCAAGTCCAGCTGCTGTAGTTTGAGCAGTGTTGTTTGTGTGACATGTGGTTGAGTGTTATCTTGCAAGAGGATTGGCCTGTCTGTATTGACCAATCTCAGCTGCTTAATCACAAGCATCCTCATCATTTCATCCAACTGTTTACAGTAGACATCCACTGTAATCAATTGACCAAGTTTCATGAAGCTGTAGTGGATAATGCCAGTGCTGGACCACCAAACAGACACCATTAGCTTTTTTTGATGACTATTTGGGTTTGTACTGTGTTTCTGCACTTGATCTTTACCCACCCATTGTGCTAAACACTTGCAATCGTTAAAAAGAATCCACTTTTCATCACAGGTAACAATATGGTGTAGAAATGGTTTGCCTTTATGTCATGACAATAAAGAGAGGCAAGCTTTGAGATGGTTTCTCTGCTCACGTTCATTTAATTCATGCAGAACCCGTCCATCCTGTTTCTTTACCTTGTCAATTTGTTTCAAATGGTCCAATATTGTTGGAATAGTAATGTCAAACCTTGCTGCTAATTTACTCATAGGTTGATATGGATTTGCTTCCACTACAGCTTTCAGCCCATCATTATCCACCTTGGTCTCAGGTGGCCCGTGTGGCTCATTTTCAAGATTCAAATCACCAGAATGGAACTTCTCAAACCGTTGACTTACTGTGCGTTCATCGGCCATATCCTTCCCAAACACTTCATTGATATTTCAAGCTGTCTGCACTGCATTGGTTCCACGATAGAACTTATGTTTGAAAACAACATGCATTTTTGACTTATCCATGGTTTCACAAAAATTGCTCAAAAAAAGAATTTTAAAGATAATCACAAGCATGCATTTGCAAGACTGAGGATTTACCTTCACAATAAAAATAAAACAATAAGTGTCAGAATGAAATGTCAGAGATATCAACTGTCAAACTTAGTACTTAAGGAAATCAGACATTTCATAATTAATAACCTAATATATTCAGTCTCTATTAGTTTATTAACATATAGAAAAATCCATTCTTTATGATATACAGGTTTTTGAGTTTTGATAAATTCATAGAGTCCTGTACTCATTGCCATACTCAAGACATAGTACAGTTCTACCACAGATCCCTGTTTTGGAGTCAGTACCTCCCCTACTCCCAGTCCCTGGTAACTCCTTATCTGTTCTCCACCCTATAGTTTTGCCTTTTTTCTTCGGGAGGTTTTTTTCCCATGCTTTTGCCCGTAAGCCACTGTTACAAGTTAGATTGTCAGTCTGGCAGTGTTGGGAGGTGGCGGAGTTCTGTGGTTCTGATGAACACTCATGCTCTGGTAGCACCTGTCCCTGGGTCTCTGATGTGGCTTTCTCAGTGCTCCTGCTGCACTCTCAGCTATAGGTCTGTCCCTCCCTGAGGGAAGAGAACTTTTTCCTGTTCCCTTTTCCCAGCTGCAATGGGTTTTCCCAGTGCCCTAAATGTGACAAGTGGAGCCAACTTCTCCATGAGTCCTAGTAGTAAGACACAGTGTCTGGGGTACATCATACTTTTAGGGCTCCCCCTAAATGGCTTAACTTTAATTTATTTTAAAATCATAAGACAAAGTAAATGTAATGATAATGACTATAGAAGAATGTATCTAGCCTGGATTACATTCATCTTTACACCAACATAGTTGTAAAATATAACTTTTTATGGAGGAGGAGGCCCACTAAGGCAAAAGTGCCTAGGATCCACGGAAGCCGTGATGTGGCCCTGGTGAGTGTGTGTTACTCTTCCCCCGCCTCTGGAAGGCTTCGGTGGCATTGAAGAGGATGTTCTGGTCAGGGCACTGAGGTTTCTTGCCTTTCTCTTGGGGCTGTTCTTAATTTCCCCCAGCGTGCACTTCAAGGGGAGCTTTCTTAGGATTCTTGCCAATTGTTTTTTCCTGGGGAAAAAAGCCTACACATGGGTGCAAATTCCCGTTATATCTGCTACCCCCAGAGATTCTATATTCTCTTTAGTCTATACTCAGCCTTTACTAATTTGTTAACATTTTAGATGAGTTCTTCTCACCTGTGTGTGGAAATATCTGCCTCGGGTAAACGAGTGCTGGTGCCCTGTCCTGTCTCTCCTGGCAGGCACCTGTCTTTCATTAACTTTTGGGTTAGTCAGTTGCCTCAGTTCTCTGAACTGTGACCTCAGTCCTCTGACTGTTGAAGAAAGCTGTGTATTTGCCAGTTGTCCTCGGTCTTTCTTTTCTTGTACTGGAGAGAATAATGCTCTTTCTGCTCACGGGATCCCAGGCAGAAGCTGAAGTCAGTACATATCTTTGGACCTCTGGGATCTCTGCTGAAATTCTGGGCTAGTTTCCAGCTGTGTGTGTTTTTGTTGTTTGTTTGTTTGAGATTTATTCCTTGTTGCTTTCCTGTTGCTCATACCCAGTGTGACTATTCTTCCCTTAACCTCTGCAAACCTAACCCTGTTTCAATCCTGGTAGAGTGTAAGAAAGGCAAGTGGTGGTTACTCTGGCCAGTTGCTGCTGGTCTCAGGGAAGAAGGAGGCAGTGATGTGTTTAGCTACTTCTTTATGTCTGTTTGAGGTGTGAGTGTGAAGATCTGTTTGGGGTAAGGGTGATGGACATTGCCCACCCCGTTTTCTAGCATTCGCAGCACCATCGACCACTGTGTTCCAAGAGCTTGGGGGTAGAAACACCATTCTTTGGAATTTTCCATTGTGAGAAGTACTCTGCACAGCCTCTTCATTCATGACCACGAATGAGGGAAGCACAAAAAGAAGAACTGCAGGACTGTAAGAATTTTTGCAATTTTCTCTTTAGTGACTTGAGAATATTCCGCTTCACCATCTGTCTCTAGCACTGGATGTTTCTTTATGACAATCTCCTTTATTATCATTTGGAGAAAGCAGAGAGGCAAATGACTTAAACACTTTCCTGAAATTTTGCAAGCTCATTTTCCTGTGTTTATTTGGGGGGCGGGGGTTAAGGTTGACACCTTAATGGTGCTGAGAATACTAGAAAAAGGGGTGGGCAAGGTTTGTCACCCTTACCCTGAACAAATCTTCACACTCATACCTCAAATCGACATGACGAAGTGGCTCAACACATCACCACCTCCTCCCTGAGATGAGAAAAACTGCTAACTGACTCCACTAGTGAATCTGAATGTGAAGAGAAAGGGTATATCTAACTTCCAAGGCACCATGGAACACTGTTCTGTAATGTAATAAGGCTACTGACGTGAATCCTTTCTCTCAGATTGTTGGGCTATAACCTTTTTTTAATAGGAGGAAATGGACCAGGGTCTTATTTTTCTGTTATTATACTTCTGTGCAGATCCATTAGAGCCATTCTTATGTTAGGAGGGAAAAAAAATAATGTGCGTTCCTCCTTTCATTTCATTTCCCATAAATGTCTGTAAGAATTTTCAGGGTACAAAAAGCAACCCAGCCCAACACTGAACATCTTCAACTTATTCTTACAAAGCAGGATTATTTTAGAGCCCCATTTATCCATCCATTCAATTATCCCATTTATTTTAAAATAAATGTTTATTAAATGCCTTCTGTGTGCTGAGATGATAGAAATATGGTCTTGAATAAATGCCTAGCCCGGAACCTGGCATGCGGTAGATTCTCAATGGATGTTTGTTGGGCAAATGAATAAATGAAGATGCTCTTGTGATGCATACAGCCTGTTGGCAGTGGGTGTCTGTGTGAGTATATTGAAGAATATGCTCTTGTGGGGCTGAGGAGTAACTTTCCCTTTGCCCCAAAAGTTTGCTGAAATACCAACTCACAATAAGGCAGACTAATAAGAGAGATTCACATATTGTGCACATAGGGGGAGGATCACAGAGTGATCACCCAATATCCCAGTGAGGTTTGGAAGTTTATATATCCTCCTTTTAGAGGGGAGAGGGGGATTAGGAATGCAGGTACCTTTGTTTAGGAGCAATAAATGGTTACTAGGGAGGATGAATAGATACTTGGGAGAACAAATGGATGGGGGTAAATGATCTTCTTTAGAAATTAACTTGAGAGACAGGTAATACATTTAAAATGGTGTGGCCAGGCCTGATTACATTCTTGACCTTCTTTCCTGTAATATATTGAGATAACAGGGAGGGGAAAGGAAGTCAATTGTTCTTTT
>CAUYSK010024446.1:0-72034 GCA_963575035.1 Avahi laniger
GTGGAGATTCAAAATATAATTTATGAATATCACAAAAAACTTATGCATACAAACTGGAAAATGTGGAGGAAATGGACAAATTCTTAGAAACACACAGCCTCCCTAGGCTCAACCAGGAAGAAACAGAATTTCTGAACAGACCAATATCAAGGACTGAAATTGAAACAGCAATAAAAAACATTCCAAAAAAGAAAAGTCCCAGACAAGAGAATTTCACACCCGAATTTTACCACACCTACAAAAAGAACTGGTGCCTACCCTGCAGAAATTATTCCATAATATCGAGAAGGATGGAATCCTCCCCAACACATTTTATAAAGCCAACATAACCCTGATACCAAAATTAGGAAAAGACGCAACAAAAAAGGAAAACTATAGACTAATATCCCTTATGAATACAGATGCCAAAATTCTCAACAAAATTCTAGCTAACCGAATCCAGGTGCTTATGAAGAAAATAATCCATCATGACCAAGTGGGCACCATTCCAGAGATGTAGGGATGGTTCAACATATGCAAATCTATAAACATAATTTACCACATAAACAGAAACAAAAACAAAAACCATATGATTCTCTCAATAGACGCAGAAAAAACATTTGAAAAAATTCAGTACCCTTTTATGATAAGAATGCTTAACAAAATAGGCATAGATGGGGCTTACCTAAAAATGATACAAGCCATATATGACAAACCCACAGCCATCATCATGCTGAATGGGCAAAAACTGAAAGTATTCCCACTTAGAACGGGAACCAGACAAGGTTGCCTACTATCTCCACTCCTATTCAACACAGTGCTGGAAGTCCTGGCCACGGCAATCAGGCAAGAGAGTGGAATTAAAGACATACAAATGGGAACAGAAGAGATCAAACTCTCACTATTTTCTGATGACGTGATATTATAGCTAGAAAACCCCATTAATTTAAACAAGAGACTCCTGGAATTGATAAATGAATTCAGCAAGTCTCAGGATACAAAATCAATACACACAAATGAGAGGCTTTCATATAAACCAATAGCAGTCATACTGAGAACCAAATCAAAGACTCAATTCCCTTCACAATAGCAACAAAGAAAATAAAGTACCTAAGAATATATTTACCCAAGGAGGTAAAAGACCTCTACAGGGAGAACTACGAAACATTGAGGAAAGAAATAGCAGAGGACGTAAACAGGTGGAAAACCATACCATGCTCATGGGTTGGCAGAATTGACATTGTTAAAATGTCTATACTACCCAAAGTGATCTACAGATTCAATGCAATCCCTATTAAAATACCAACGTCATTCTTCACAGATGTAGAAAAATTAATTTTACGCTTCATATGGAACCAGAGAACACCCCGCATAGCAAAAACAATTCTAGGCAATAAAAACAAAATGGGAGGTATCAATTTACCAGACTTCAAACTTCATTATAAGGCTATAGTAATCAAAACAGCTTGGTACTGGCACAAAAATAGAGCCATTGACCAGTGGTACAGAACTGAGAACCTAGATATAAAACCATCCTCATATAGCTACCTAATCTTTGACAAAACAGACAAAAACATACGCTGGGGAAAAGAATCCTTATTCAATAAATGGTGCTGGGAAAACTGGATAGCCACATATAGAAGACTGAATCAGGATCCACACCTTTCACCTCTCACAAAAGTCAACTCACGCTGGGTAACAGATTTAAACCTAAGGAGTGAAACTATTAGAATTCTAGAGGAAAATGTTGGAAATACTCTTCTAGACATTTGCCTAGGCAAAGAATTTATGAAGAAGACCCCAAAGGAAATCACAGAAACAACCAAAATAAAAAAAAAATGAGACTTGATCAAATTAAAAAGTTTTGGCACAGCGAAAGAAATGATCACAAGAGCAAACAGACAACCTACAGAATGGGAGAAAACTTTTCCATACTACAAATCTGATAAAGAGCTGATAACTAGACTCTACTTAGAACTCAGGAAAATCAACAAGAAAAAATCAAACGATCGTATCAAAAAGTGGGAAAAGGACATGAACAGAAACTTTTCAAAAGAAGACAAAATAATGTCCCAAAAACATATGAAAAAATGCTCAACATCTCTAATCATCAGGGAAATTCAAATCAAAACCACAGTGAGATATCACTTATCTCTAGTGAGAATGAACTTTATCAAAAAGTCCCAAAACAATAAATGTTGGCATGGATGCGGAGAGGTAGGAACACTCATACAATGCTGGTAGGACTGCAAACTAGTGCAATCTCTGTGGAAAGCAATATGGAGATACCTTAAAGAGATACAAGTAGAATTACCATTTGATCCAGTATTCCCATTACTGGGCATCTACCCAAAAGAACAAAAGACACTCAATGAAAAAGACACCTGCATCCAAACGTTTATAGCAGCACAATTCACAATTGTAAAGATGTGAAAACAACCCAAGTGCCCATCAATACATGAGTGGATTAATAAAGTATGGTATATGTATACTATGGAGTACTATTCAGCTTTAAGAAACAATGGTGATATAGCACCTCTTGTATATTCCTGGATAGAGCTGGAACACATTCTAGTAAGTGAAGTATCCCAAGAATGGAAGAACAAACACCACATGTACTCACCATCAAATTGTTATTAACTGATCAAAACATAAGTGCACATGTAAGAATAACATTTATTGGACTTCGGGCAGGGGAGAGAGTGGAGGGAGAAAGAGGTAACGGGTACATGCATACACAAAGAGTGTGATGCACACCATCCAGGCAATGGACATGCTTGAAGCTCAGACTTGGTGTGGAGGGGCAGGCAAGGGCAACATATATAACCTAAACATCTGTACTCCCATAATATGCTGAAATAACACGAAAAAAAAAAACATTTGTAATTCAAGGGAGGAGGTCAAAATATCAACATTACTATGGGTTTGAAAGAAGTAGATTCCAACCCCTATGGATGACTTTGAAGGGTTCAAGATTTCAGTGGAGGAAGTAACTACAGATGTGGTAGAAATATCAAGAAAAATTTGAATTAAAAGTGGAGCCCGAAGATGTGGCTGAATTGCTGCAATCTCATGATAAAATTGAATGGATGAGAAGTTGCTTCTCGTGAGTGAGCAAAGAAAGTGAATTCCTGAAGTGCAATCAACTCCTGATGACGATGCTATGAACATTATTGAAATGACAACCAAGGATTCGGAATATTCCATAAACTTAGTTGATAAAGCAGTGGCAAGGTTTAAGAGGATTGACTCAATTTTGAAAGAAGTTCTACTGTGGGTAAAGAGAGAAATGTGTTTCTCTACAGAGAAATCTATCACGAAAGGAAGAGTCAATTGATGTGACAAACTGCATTGTTGCCTTATTTTAAGAAATTTCCCCAGCCACCCCAGCTTTCATCAATCACCACCTTGATCAGTCAGAGGCCATCGACATCAAGGCAAGAGCATTTACCAGAAAAAAGATTATGACTCACTGAAGACTCAGATGATCGTTAGTGTTTTTTAGCAATAAAGCATTTTTAATTAAGATATATACATTGTATTTTTATACATAATGCTATTTCACAGTTAATAGACTACAATATAGTATAAACATAACTTTTACATGCACTGAGAAACCAAAACATGCATGTGACTCACTTTATTGTGGTGTTGACTTTATGGTAGTAGTCTGGAATCAAACTCACAATATTTCTGAGGTGTGCCAGTAATTCAGGTAGAAACCAAAAGTCTCTCATTTTAAATATTTTTTTAAATAAAATTTGCATTTTAAAATTCCAATTGATCTTCTAGAACATGAAATTCTGGGAACATGGTAGACTCAGCCAACAAGAAACAAATGAACTTTTTTTTTATTATGTATACTTCATGATGTGATTTACATTTGAATTCAAAGGAAAGAAAGAGAAATCTCTAAGTAACATAAAATAGAGAAAACTTAAAGAAGAATGGTAGGCTAACAAGTCAAAATTATAGTGGCCCAAGAAATATTGTACAATATACTGAACAAAGGAGCTGCAGGGTTGGGTTTTGTAACATATATAAGAAGAAGATATGGGATATTTTGCATGCATGAAGCAGGATGCCGGAATTGAGATACCCCAGTGACAGCAAGATTAGAAGAAGTATATCACTAGCTTAGAAACTGAAAAAAGGAGCAGTATATGAAAGCATAAAGGAAAAAATACAAACCAAAATCTAGCAGGGAAAATAGGTAATATAACCCACATTAGGTAAAGTTGAGAAGCCTAAATTTATTCTACCAATATGTAATTCAAATCACCAGAGTGATAAGTGAATTAAAAAAATTGGTTCTAGACCAATAAATCCCCTGGGTTACCTGGAAAAATTTTTTAAAAAACCAAATAAACATAAAAATACTTCATAGCAATATGTATATAACCAAGATTTATGGGACCAGATGTCCTTGGAATAAAACAATGCCTGTGAACATAAGCCCATAATTTAAGTGAAATCGCAAACCGCACGAGGAAATGATCTCCATAAGGGAAATACTGACAAACAAGAATATTAGAATCCAAAGGACTTGAGATAATAGAAAAATCAGGCTCCATAAAATAGTACATTCAAAATGAATACAGAGACTAAAAAAAAAAGAAAAAGGAAAACTTTATGGAAGACTATAGAAAAAAATTAGCAGCTTTGAAAATAAAACTTAAAAGTAATGCCTAGGAATTACAAAAACAATATTTTTCAGAGAGAACAAACATTCAGTGGGTGGGCACAGCTGGAGATTGAATTGGGGAACTGGAAGTTAAAGCTGAGGGAATTCTAAGAATGCAACACATACTGATTAAAAGATGAGAAATGTGAGACAAAGTTTAAGAAACATGGATGATAAAAGGAGACATTCAACATATACCTAATAAATGTTCTACCAGGACATTAGAGAGAATGTTGAAAAGTCAACCTTTGAAATAATAATGTCTTAGGATTTTCCATAGTTAAAGGTGTGAATCCTCAGATTAAAACTTTGCCCCAACATAATCAGAACACCTATAAAAAACCCACACCTAGACCCAAGGCCATGGAATTACAAAATCCTAAAGACAAGCAGAGAATCTTAAGAATAACCCAATAGAAAAGGCAGAATATTTACAGAGAATTAACTATTAGACCTACCCTTAGCAAAAATAACAGTCAAAAGAAAACAAATTCATATCCTAAAAATACTAATGGAAAAAAATCACTTGAGGAATTTTATTCCCAGATTAATTATCATTCAAGAGGGCACAGCAGGCATTTTCAGACAGACTTAATTCATCAAACCTTACTAAAAGAAACAATAAAGTATGTACTTCAGTAAGAGTAAAATTACATCCAGAAGGAAGAAGAGATATGTAAGAAGCAATTATGATGTAATAAATTGGTAAACACATTCAGACATTTAAACATTTTTAAACTGTGAATTTTAAGGATTATGATGACTATGTTTTTGGTACCAAAACTAAACTAGAATTAAAAATACTGTATAGCAATAACTTGACAGATACTAGGCCAAATGTGTATAACAATAATCACAATAAGTGAAAACATATTAAATTTTCCAGTTAAACAAACAAAAACTGACAGATAAATTTTTTAATCCTGAAAATTCAGTTGCATATTTTTTATCAGGTTCACTTCCATAATAATGACACAGAAGTGACAGAAGTTAAAAGACAGAAAAAGATAAAGTGAAAGCCAACTATAAGACACCAGACATTGTAATATTAGCAAACATAAATAACTAAATAAAATCGGTGCTAAGTTTTTCTCATTATTATAACATAATATCAAAATATATAAATTAAAAATTATCAAAATTCTAAGAAAAGTTGGCAAATATATAATCATAGGAAGCCTTAGCAACTGGAATATCTCAAACTATTTAAACTAATCAGAAATGTATTTATAAATGAAGGGTGATATAGAAAATCTGCATATCATCAATAATTAATGGATAAATATTGTTATAATATTTATTTATAATATAATATTGTTATATTTTACTGTAAATTTTTTTCTTCACTTCATGGCTTAACTTTTACTCTCTTAATGCTGTCTTTTGATAAACAGAGGTTTTTAAATTTTATAGTTTATATTTTGTTTAACAAATCTTTTCCTAACCTAGAGTTATAAACTTATTCACCTACATTAACTTTTAAGAGCTTTCAGTGTGGCTTTTCATATTTAGGTATAAATTCCTCCTGGAATTGATTCTTTTAGCGTGGTATAACATGTGGGTCAATTTTCATTTCTTCCATGTGGATATCCAAATACAGCAGCTCCATTACTGACACGGACCACCTTTTCCTCCACTGCTCTGCTTGGGCTTGGCTCGGTGGTTCCCCTTCAGGCCATGGGTGAGCTGTCTGAACGAGAACCACTTCTGTTGTAAAGCAAGTGTTTCTATATGCATGGATCTGTTTCTGGGCTATCTTATTCAATTTTTGTTTTTATTCTTGTTTCAATTAGAGAAGAAAAAAAAGCATCTTTCAGCAAAGGCAAAAAACATGAGTATAGATTTAATGCAAGAATAACTCTTGTGGGTCAAGAATTACGATGCTGCTGCTTGTCTACTTAGTTCTTCCATGGTTCTCATCTTACTCAGAATAAAGATCAAAATATGACCATGCTGTAGTAGGTTGTGTGTTGGCCCCAATTCTCTACTTCTCTGTGATTGAACTAGGCATCCATACCCTTGTTGTGGTTTCCTCAAAGAGCAGCTGCCCACTGACTTTAAGTTTCTCCAAATGATTTGCTTAGGCCAATGGGGTATTAGTAGAGAAAATACAAGAAACAGCTTGAAATGAGCTTGCATGGTTGAGCTTACCCTCCTTGAACTCTGATATGCTATGTGAAGGGCATGTCCTAGGCAGCCACTGACTATAGGCCTACAACCTGGATTAACCACATATGGAGGAAATCTGGAGCCAACGCCAGCTCACCCACTGCCTGAAAGAGAACCACCAAGCCAAGCCCAATAAAGACCAGACAGCCCATGGTCCTGCAGAAATATCACAAATCCTTGTTGTAAGCCAGTGAAGGGATTATTGAGAAAGAGAGGCGTCTAATTAATTACACCATTCCAAAAGCATTTATTGAACACACATTATAACAGGGCATTGTATTAGATAATCCGTGTGATACAAAGGTGAATATCACTGGGTCCTTTATTTCAAAATGCTTGTGGTGTCATAAGGAAATATTGATTATTTTACTTTACCAGGAGGAGCTGAGGAGGGTAATATTGGAGGCACAGAGCTGGTTAGAAAGAAATCTAGGCAAGATGTGACGTAAGCTGGAACTAGGACAGTGGCAGTGGGAACATATTAATTCAACGGACAGCACACATGTACTCAGGCACCGTGCAATGTGCTGTCAATAAAAAGACAGATAATGTAGATATGATTTCTGAGCTTCAGAGACTTACAATCTAGTGGAGAAAAGCAGGTTAAAAAACAAGTGCAACATAATAAAGAAATGCCATAATGCAGAAATACACAGTTTTCTATTCAAACAGCCAAAGAGCCTTTTCATTTATTTATTCATTCATCCTTCATTTATAAAAATAAATAGGAAATATCTAGAATATTCCAAATGTGCAAGCAGGGAGACGAGTGAGGGGACTTTACAGATAGACTTATCAATAGCACTCGCCAAGGCAGGGAGCATGCAGGCATGCAGGGCTTGCCGAGAGTTCCTGCTTCAATTTGACCAGAGCAATGCCTTCCTAGGCTGGATGTAGGTTAAATCAAGTCAGAGACATAAAGTTTTTCATGATGGTAGTGAGGTACTGTGGAAAGACTTTTAGTTGGAAAGTAAAAGAATTATAGTTCTCAGGGATTATTCTGGTGGCAGCTGTGAAAATTGTTAGAATCAAAAAGAGTCACATGTGTTAATCTTGGTGTTTAGAAGAAAAGTATTTGTTAAAATGACTTAAGTTCATCTTCTAGAATCTACCTTTTAGACTTTTCATCCCCTTGTAGTTTCTGCATGTACCAGTCCCCTAGAAATAAGTATGTTTAAAGTGAAGCAACTTGATGTAACTCTACACAGGGCTTGTTTTCCAAAGAAAAAGCATCGTTTAGAAGAACAGAATTATAAGCCCTACCCATGCGTGTTGTAAAGCCGTTTTGAAAAGTGAGGCTTACGAATGGAAATGTAGCACCTGAGTCACAATTCACTTGAAACTTGTAACAAATACATTTAAGTTAAAAAGTTGAAAAAAAAAAAAGCAAACAAACAAACCTGACAAAGAGGGCCAAGGCCATGAAGAAAAGGGTTCTTACGCATACAGGCTTGATAACAAAAACTATCACAAAAGACTCTGCAGAAACCACAACCTGACATGAAGACCATCGCGACCTTACACAAAAAGTATTTCTGAGAAGACATCTGCCCAGTAACTGTCCAACTTTGTACCGGTGTCACCCTTGTTACTGATCTTTTTAGCCAAGGATAATTATTTCAAAACAGTTATGTGATCCTCCTCACTTCTCCTTTAAAACCCTTCATCTTCTTTTATCTCCCTGGATACACACACAGTTTACTACGGCATGTGTAGTCCCATTGCAATGCCCATTCCCAAATAAATATCATTTTATTTTAAAGAGCTTCTCTAATTGTTATTTAGGTTGACAGAGTGTTAAGAATGTGCCGGAAAGAGAAAGTTTAGGGAGCAGGGTGATTGGAGGTGGTTGCCCTTATATAGTGCCTTTGGAGCTTGAGAGAGGTAAGAATTGAGAAACTTTTTGGTTTTGTTTAATTTCTTTTGTAGTTAAAAAAATGGTGATTATACAAGAGCAGAATTTTGTTTTATGTCCACTTCCATATTCCCAGTGCCAAGAACAGTACCTGACACACTGTAGGTGCAAAATAAATACTTCTTAAAAAGTCAATGAAGGTAGAATTTGATAAAAACAAAATATTTGAAGCATAGTTTTTAGTTGTGTAGCACAATAAAAAACACAAGTAAACCTACAATCCATCCTATGAATTATAATCTAACATTACTGAAGCTACTTGCATGTTCCTTTCTGGTCCCATTCACCCACCTCTTCCAGATATAATTATTATCCTATGAATTTTATACATGAAGATATATTTTATACTTACATATAACTTATTTTATGATTATACTGTGTATAGGAATTAAATATATAAATATGTATAATGAACATATTGTTTTACTTTTGATTCAACTTGTACATTAAAAAAAATAGTGGTATCAATAAGCACACAAAAGGCGCCCAACATCACTAGTCATTAAGGAAATGTAAATCAACATTAGAATGAGGTACCACTTCACACATACTGGAATGGCTCAAATAAAAAAAAAAAAACAGACAATAATTAACAGACAATAATGCTACTGAGGATGTGAGCAGATGGAAACTTCACTCAACACCAGTGAGATTTTAAAATGGTGCAGCCACTTGGAAATACAGCTTGGTATTTCCCCAAAATGTTAAACACAATCACCTTATGACCCAGAGATTCTATTTTTTAGGTTTATACTTAAGAGAATGGAAAAATGTATGTCGAGATCAAACTTGCCCACAATGTTCACAACAGCATTATTCATAATACCCCAAAAGTACAAACAACTCAAATTTCCATCTGATAAATGAATAAACAACATGTGGCATATCCATACAATGAAAGATTATTCAGTAATAAAAAATGATGAAGTATTGAAAGCTGCTACAACATATATGAATCTTGAAAACATTATGTTAAGTGAAAATAGGTCAGACACAAAAGGTCACATATTGTATAATTCCATTTACTGAAATGTACCAAATAGGCAAATCCATATAGATAGAAAATAAAGTAGATTAGTGCTTATTAAGAGATATGCAGAGAGAATAGGCAGTGATGGATGATGGGATATTCTTGGGGGATTGTAGAGACCCTCAGTGTCCCCTCTCCTTCCAGCCAGCTGAATGTTTTCCCCTGAAGGCTTGAACCCAAGCACTGATATAAGTGTTTAAGTTGTTGCCCAGAACCTTAAAAGATCAAACGCATTGCTAAACACTAGAAACTAGCCCCAGTCTTGAGCCAAATTCCTTAAATCCCCATATAAACTCTATAACCTGATCCCCTGGTTGTGGACATGCTGGGTAGAACATCTCTTTTCCTGCTGCCTGCCTCAAGGACGTTGCAGCCTCTGTACATAACTTCCGCTAACAAATGCTTTGGACTATTCCTTCTAGTGTTTAGTGCTTCTTTCTTTGGAATCCCAATCAGTGCCATCTGGAGACAGTTTGGGGCAATCCCTTGTGGGAACTCCCCTGCTGCCACTTTGAGGCAACTTCAGATACAAGTTCTGTAGGACAGAACAAGGATGATGAAAATGTCCTGCAATCAAATAGTGGTGGTGGCCACACAACTATGAATTTACTAAAAACCACTGCATCGTACACTTTTAAAGGGTGAAGTTTATGGTATGTAAGTTATGAAGGTGTTATTTTAAAATGGTGGCACTCTATATTAGTCTCAAAGAACTTGTTTTTTTATTCAAAATTTTATTAATAAGATTTATCCATGTTGTTCCATATACATATATTTTCTCTGCTATATAATATTCCACTATGTAAACATAATGTGCTTTATTCATTCACTCTCATACCAATAGCATTAGTGCTATTTCTATTTTTACATTATAAACAACACTATGGCTTTCCAATTTTTAACGGGTATACATCTAGAATACAATCACAAGGTCATCAACATGCATATCATTTACTTTAAAAATACTGTCAAATTGTTTTCCAAGATAGACATACCACTACACTCTCACCAAGAATACAGAGGAATGCTCATTACTCCACCTGGAGAATAACAGTTCTTAATTTTGCCAATCTATTGGATTTAAAATGATATTTTATGTCCTTAAATTGTGTTTCTGTAATCACTAATAAGGTTCAGAACTTTTTTACATTTTTATTTTCCTTTAGCATTTTATGGTCTCTGAAATGCTTATTTTTTATTGGGTTTTATATATTTTTATTAATGACTTCCAGTAGTCATTTAGATATTTTAAATTATAATGCTTTTTAAAATATAAGTTTTGCAAATAGATCCTCCTAGTACGTGGCTTGTATCTTTACTTACTTTATGGTATCACTTAATAAACAGTGTTTCTTAAACTTAATATAGTCAAATTTTTAATTATTGTTCTTTACAGTTAATGCTTTTATGTCTTTTGAAACTCTTCTCTGCCCAAAGGTCATAAAGATATTTAATCTATATTTTTCTGTATTTTCTTCTCAATGTTTAAAGACCTATTTTTCATATTTAAGTTGTTATTTCAATTGGATGCAAGATGTAATATGGAAATCCAATGTTATTTTCTTCCAAATGCATAACCAATTACTCTATCACCCTACTAAACAGTGAGTTGTTCATACTCTCCCTAACACTGAGTTTCCATATACCTCTAGTCTTTAGGTCTCTCTCTTGAGGTTCATTGGCCAATTAAGTTGATCCTTGACTTAATATATTTGAATACTATAAATCTGTGCTGTTGTGGTAGACACTGGGTACACTGATTATTGAGCACTTGAAATGTGGCTAGTTTAAAATAAGATGAACCCTGTAAATATAAAATACACCCTGATTTTTGAGCACTTATGAAAAATGAAAAATCATTCTTTGCTAATTTTATATTAATTACATGTTGAAAGAATATTTTAGCTATATTGAAGTAAATATAATTTATTATTAAAATTTATACCACCTGTTTGATTCATATTACCTTTTTACCTTTTAATGTGGCTACTAGAAAATTTTAAGTTACATATGTAGTTTGTATTATATTTCTATTGAATAGCACTGCTGTAGATTTATAATAATATTAATGTCAAGGGAAAATGCCCTAGATTATTTATCTTCAGAAGTGGCTTGCCTATTATTGGCTTTTTTTCTGTCACATAACTTTTAGGTTGACCTTATAACATGGCATAAAAATCCCTTTTGGAATTTTTATTGCAATTGCATTGAATTTATAGGTAAATTTTGGGAGAACTGATATCTTTTTGAAATATTGAAACTTATCCATGGGCCTGATTATAGTTCTTCATTTATTCAGGTCTTTTTAAAGATTATTTAATGAGGTTTAAAGTTTTCTAGGTAAAGGTTTTCCATATTGCTATTTTAAATAGTATATTTTTTAAATTTTAATTTTCCATAATTTCATCAATGCCAAAGGCAATGTATGTTCATTGTAATTAATTAATACAGTGCAGAAAAAGAAGGTTCATCTATACCATCCCTCCTCCATGAGAAGATTACCCCCATAAGACTTTGGTCTATATCCCTTCATATTTTCTTTCCTATTCACATAATAACATATACAAGGTCTGTCTTGAAAGTATCCAGCCATGTAATATGGAAAATGGAGACATTACTGAAGAAGATACAAAGCACAAGACATAGGACAATGACACCTCAATTCCCTTCAAAGTAGGCACCTTGGGACCTCACGCAGTTCTCCCAGCCTCTCTTCCACTGTTCGAAACACTCCGCAAAATCCTTCATTGGAATCACCATCAGCTGCCTCATCAATTTTCCTGAATCTCATCAATGGGCTGAAATCTCTTCCCTTTCAAAGCTGATTTTACTTTGGGGAAAAGCCAAAAGTCGCAGGATGCCAAATCTGGGCTATACGGGGGCTGAGTCACCTGGATGATTTGATGTTTTGCCAAAAAATTCTGCACTAGATGCAATGCATGGGTGGGCGCATTGTCGTGATGAAACTGCCAACCACCAGTTGCCCATATCTGCAGCTGTTTTCATCACAATGCTTCATTCAACCAACAAAGAACATTGAGGTAGTACTCTTTATTAATTGTTTGGCCTGGAGGAGTGTATTCATGATGGACAACACCTTCCCAATCAAAAAACACAGTTAACATGGTCTTGATCTTGCTGCGACTTTACCACACCTTCTTCAGGTGTGCAAAACCAAGCAACTTTCAATGGGACAACTGGGTCTTCATTTCCAGATCATAGCCATAGACCCATGATTCATTTCTGGTTATGACCTTTTTAAGGAAATCTGGCTCATTGTTAGTGGTTTGAAGCAAGTCATTAGCAAATGCAGCACAATGTTCCTTCTTCTCTGGTAGCAGAAGCTGTAGAACACATTTTGCTATGACATGCTTCATGCCAAGACCTTGTATCAAAATCTCGAACACAGTAGTTTTTGGAACCCCCAGATCAGTTTCTAGTTCTCGTACCATCATTGGCTGATCTTTGTTGATTGCAGCCCATATATGTTCAACATTCTCAGGTGTTCTGCAGGCCTTCCAGAATGTGGAACTTTCAACGGATTCTCGAGCATCTTTGAAGCGTTTGTGCCACATTTTTATTTGTGCTGCACTCATTGCATCATCCCAAAAGCCTTCTGAATCATCTGAATAGTTTATGCAAAGGAGTGTTAAAGCTTAACGTGAAACTTGATGCATATTCGTTGCTCTACTTAGTCATTTCGAATGACATGGCCACACGGCACACCATGTTCACCCAATACCATCTAGCACTCCACTGACTAGTACAGTGAAAGTGTCATTGTTCACATATGCATATTACAGTCCACTCTCCTTGACTGTCAGGTTACATCCATGTTGCGCAAACCGTTCTCATTATATTAGCAATGGCTGGATACTTTCCGGACAGACCTTGTATACTGGTAGTACTAGTTAAATGAAATTATATGTGCAGATTACTAGCACATAAGTATTCAATTAATGTAAGTTATTAGGAGTAAATTAAAAAGTTGTGTGTTTTAACCTTTAATTGTTGAGGTATGAAAATGCAGGGGCTTTTGCATATTAGTCTTAGCACTGGCCACATTGTCAAACTCTTATTACTTCTAATAATTTCTCTGCAGATTTTGATAAATTTTTTTGAGTTTTGAATGGATATGACTTGATGACTAATGGGATATAGTTACTCAAAAAGGTGGAATTGTCTATAATAATTCCAAGATTTCTGCATTGATTCAACAAACAGCAACTATATGAAAGGTAGAAAAGGGGATGATTCTAAGAGGAGTTGCCATCACAGGACAATTTTGCAAAATACTTTCATTCTCTGTGTTTTAGTTTCCTGATCTGTAATAGGGATATGTTAATTGTATCTACCATATAGATCTGCATTTTTCTCCTAGGAGAGGTCCACTTCCTTTTTACAGCCCTTTCATGGTCATCAGAGAGCCTAAATTTTAAATGTATTAAGGACCACATGGTATCAAGTACAGCATCAGCTCTTTAACAGAGCACTTGAATTCTGTTACTGCAAGGAGAGCCATCAGAAGAACTGTATTTCAATTGTCAGCCCTGAGGGCCATGATTTTTATTTTTCGATTTAACTAGCAATTCCTTGCAAATGGGGTAAAGCTTTCCACATGTGTCACTTGAGTCTTTGCAGGATGTGCCTATAATTGAAATTAGCAAGCAAATTTAGCCCCATATAATAGACAGAAAAGCAAAATGTCTCCAACCTAAGACCATTAGGATGAAACCCAAGAAGTCAATATCATCGCTGCCAGACTAAGATTTCACCCACACGCCAGTTCTGTAAGGAGGTTTTCTTTTCACTTCAAACATGCAGCCTGTAAATACCCCCGAGTGACTGCACATGGCCAAGTACAGTTGAATTCCATTATTCATAAATATTTAGCTAATTTCTCTCTCTCTTATACTTGGCTACCTTTCAACTTCATATTTTGTAGTTTGCAAAGTTCCAAAAGCATCCTTGGTTTCCTTGTGCATAGAGAGCTAAGGGATTCCTAAGGCCACTTCCCACACCTTGACTGTGGCCCCGTGGCCACATTTCCTTGAGTGAGATCCTTCAGCCAAAGCGTGGTAACCCACTGGCTGCCACTCACTGTTGGCTGCCTTCATGACAGGACCTTTTTAGAAAACTTAACACTTCTGCCAGATCTGAGCCTTTGTTCTCCAGACTGCTGGAATCCACAGCAAATACATTTCTTCCATCTACTTCCTGCGGGATGTGCGCTCCAGCATAGTAGCGGGTCTCCCTGCCATTTCTATTTTGCAGCAGGAGGCCCTGGGAGTTTTCTGGCTTTGTGTTTTACATGTTGGTAGTCTTAACCGAGGCATTTGGAAACAGAAGAGGCTTGAAGAAAGCAGGTGACGTAAGTGAAATTCTTTACCTTTATATGTTAGAGACTCTTCTGTACTGGCAACAAGGGACTTATTCCCCAGAGGGAGGTGTTGGTCAGCTAGTGGGAGGGGGACCAACCAACAGAGGAAGCCCTGAGGTTCAGAGGGATGCAGCCTCTGTCATGAAGGTGTCTTTCTCAGTGCTTCCCAATCCCCTCTCCAGGGTCTTTAGGCATCTTTTAGCACACATTCATTCTCTGAAAATCCTACAGCCCCTATAGCTGTCACCCTGCCATTAATAATCATATTACCTATAGATATGCATGCGTCATTGGTGGCTCCAAATGAGAAATCTTATTTCTTAAACGCAGATCTGGGTAGGGTGTGGTCAGACTGTCTCAACTTCCCTTTCTCTATGCTGCTGAGTTGGTATAACAATACTTCCCATTTATATAATGATTTGCTTTTCTGGAAATCTCTATCACTTTTATTTTTTAATTTTCAAAACAGGCATCAGAACCATATTCTGTTTTTAAAGAAAACAGGCACACATAGTTCGGTGGTCCATCCAAAGGTCCTCATCTAGTTAAATAGTAGGAGCAGGAGACCCCATAACCCCTTTCATTTGTCCAGCGGTACTTTTACTGGAACATGCTGTCTCTGTCTACTAATTGATTTGGCCGACAAACCCCAGTCCCTGGATGAGTGATAAGAACCAAAAAGCAAATTATTGAGAGCCATGTGCCTGGCCCTGACTAAGCCCAGCAGAGCAGATGCTGATTTGCTGGAGACAGTTACAGTGTCATTAAGGAAACAGGATTTCACATCTGGAGCCACCAGAGAATCATATATAACCACAGATGATATAATTGTTAATTGTGGGGCGCCAGCAGCAGGGACTGTAGGATTTTCAGACAATGAAAGACAGTGAAAAAAGTGTCTAAAAATGCTTCAAGCTGATCTTGAACAATGGGGGACAGTTGGAAAGTCAGAGGTGATGTAGGTGGGTAAGAGAACAGCAAAATGTGCAAAGGAATGTCATCTTGCAAATGAGATGGGTCTCACTGCTGCTTCTCCCAGGGTTTTATCCTCAGGGCTTCCCTTGGGGCTGGGAGAAAGAGCGTGAGGACTCCACCATCCTCAAGTGGGGCTCACTCTGTCAGGCAGCCCATCCGCTAAGCATCGCTCTGCGCCAGATACTCCGCCAGGTGAGGCAGAACCTGAGGAGGTCGGAGGGTGCCAGGACTCACACCGTAAAAACATCCAGCCTCATTGGCCTAGCTCAGACACTATTTGCTAGTGTTTTGCCCAGCAGACCTGACAGTTTAAAGTAATCCTTCATCTCCTTAAAGTGTGTAGCATAAATATTTCTATAAAGTGAGTTTACAGTGGAAAATAATCTTTTCATCTTATATTTTTGCAGTAAAGTCATTATTTAGAACAACCATGAGTTGGGGTCTCAAACTACCAATCTAGGCATTTTTCTCTCTCTTAAAACCTGTCTCTATGTGGACATTTTGGAGACGGCTTTGTTCCAGGCAAAGACATCTCACCTATCATGTTGAAACTTCCCTGATCCCAGATGGTGCTGCTGGCTGAGTGGTGGCTACGGCACAGAAGCAGCCTGATCAATTGCATGGACTGGATTTGTCACTGGAGCAGCCAGATCCCAAAGGTTTCCTCCATTGTCTTTTGGGGGATTTGGGGTTAAGATACACCCCTGTCTCCCCCCAAATTCTTCTCTTCCGTCCTAATGATCATTCCTCCTCTTGCTCTTTCTCTGCCCCCTTAACCCTTGGCGACCGTTTTATAAAGCACCAGCCTGGACAAAGAAACAGACACGTTCTCCTATAGGCCTGCAGCTAAAATGCCTAGGAAGACACAGACTACCCTCTTTCCAGACCCCAAATGACATTGCACATTGCTTTAAAACTTCTCACCATTCTAAATTGTCTGTTAAACTGTAGGTTTTATAAGGCACCTTCGGCAATGTTTTATAAGGCACTTTGTTGGTGCTGCCACTAAAATTAACTATCATTAAAAGGTACGCTGCTGAAACAGAAGCCACACCCATCCTAACCTTACTCCAGGGGAACTGATCGTCCCTAGGCTTAGCCTTTGCCTCAGAGCCAGGGCTCGCCCTGCAGCCAACGCCTCCCTCCGCCAGCAAAGTGCCTCTCTCTGCCTTTGGCACAGCATTCAGTGCACATTCTGGGCCCAATGAGATTTTCACATATACACGTTGTCCCAGAGCCCAATGAAAAGTCTGAAATTGGATTTAACTGGGCATTTTTCTTCTAGACTGTATTTTCTCTCATTATTATGGAGTGCAGGGTGCACTGTGATTTCTGGGATTTTATGTTTTCCATGTCTTTCTATGCTAGCCAATTTCTGGGATTCTTTTTTTAAGTCATTGCTTTAATTTATGCCTCTTAATCACTCCGGGAGGGCAGTGCCCTTCAGAGAGAAGCCCTAGAAACCAGGCTGCATGTGAGCTGAAGACGTGGAGGGCAGATTTCCAGGGAGGGATGGGGAATGGCCTCACTGGGCGGTCTCGGGCCAGAGGAGAAGTGGCGAAGGGACACCAGGTAGGGAGGAAGACTGGGGCAACCAATACTGAGTGTTGGCCTCAGGACTTTTCACGGGGCCACTGCTGGCTCTTAAGTCTTAGGTTAGTAGCTTAAAATTTATTTTTCTTCAAGGGTCATCATCAGAAAGATTCAGTTCTCAGGTTTACCTTTGGCACTCAGAAATGATGCCGCTTCCAGAGCACATGTTTTGGTTTAATGGCTACTCTGTGTGACCTTGGACAAGTCACTCCGCTTTCTTAACTTGCTGTATAGGACCCCAGTTCTCCCCGGCTTTTGTTCTTTGTCCTGACCAAGAAACAGTGCCTTGGCTTCACGTTTCCCACTGCAGCCTTGAACCCAAGCCAGGCATTGAACATTGCCAGGCACTGATAAAACTTGTCTGGGTTGTTGTCCAAAACACTGAAAGACCAAACATGTTGCTAAACATGTAGAAACTAGCCCCATCCCTGAGCCAAATTTCTTAAACCTTCATATAAACTCCATAACCCAACCCCCTCATTGTGGACTTACCTGGGTAGAACATCTCATTTCTCGTTGTCGAGTGGAAAGTCCACTGCGACAATCTGTCCGTAAGTTCCCTTAATCAGTGCTTTGGACTGATCACCCTGGCATTTACTGCTTCTTTCCTTTGAACCCCAAATGACCCATCTTGGGACAATTTGGAGCAGTTCCTTTCAGGAACTCCTCTGTCGCTGCTTTTGGGGAAACTCCAGGCCTGGTGGAAGTGAAACACAAACACAGTGTTTCATTAAGTGCCCCTTGGAGACCACCTGCCTCAGAGGCCAAAATGATCCGTGCTAAATTGCAGATTCCTGGGCTCTGTCACAGACCTAGTGGATCAGAATCTCTAAAGGTAGAGCTCCCAGATTTGCATTTGTTTTACAAACTGCCCAGGTATTATTTATTGACAGTGAAATTGGCAAACCACTACCTTAACTTATAAGGGCACTGCCACTTATGGTATCTAAATGATTTGAAAGCACTGGTTTCAATTGAGACATAAGAGGAAGCAGTCTCGCCATTTTACTAAAAGCTCTTCTTCCCAGGTGAGCTTTGTCAGAACAATCTTGAAATGCCATTAGGCTCCATTTAGTAACTGCAGAATTACTGGGTAGTTTTACTTTTTTTCAAGCCATTGGGTACAAATTATATTTTCTAATGTGTCAGCATTTTTCTAATTCAAATTTCCACTAGTAATCTGTTTTGCTGTGAATACTGGGTAAACTTCATGCCCAGCAGCCAAAATTTTTGGATGCAACAACTCATTTACAGAATTCTCATACATTCATCAAGAAATGAAAGCATGATTTCATAGAATTGAATTTTAGAGCTCTTATGCAACTGAAAATTATATGGACCAATTTCCTCATTTTAAATTAGAAGCATTGAAGCGACTTTTCTCTTCCCATCCCCATGTCTGTCCCCAACTCATCACAGCCGGCCTAATTCTAAACATCCTCCTGCTCAAATGCCACATCCTTAGCCTTGCTAGATCTGCTCTTCCCCTCCTCTCTGCTGCCTCAGCATTTTGTCTCAACCTCCTTAAAGCACGTAGCGTATCTACCTGATATTGGTCTCATTTATATATTTTTTACCCCTAATGAATCTTTGAAAACAGAAACCGTATCTTGTTTATCCCTGTAACTTATAGGTAATGCAAGGTACACTGTAAGTGCTTAGTCAATTTTCATGGAGAAGACTTGGCACAGGGCATGCTGAGAGGTAGTAAATGAATGGATACTCCTATCATTGCTATGAATCACAGATATTTATTTAGTTCTTGCCTTGTACCAAACACTGCTCTAAGGCCTTTATGTGCATCATCTCACTTAATTCTCACAACCACCTACAGAACCATACACTACTATCTTCCTCATTGTAGAGATGAAAACCTGAGGCACAGATAAGCCAAATAACTTTCCCTAAACTATGAGACTAGAAAACGCCAGAGCCCTCATCTGAGTAGGCAAGCCAAGATCCGGAGACTCTGATCCTATTTCCACACTACACTGTTCCTTACATTGAAACACGAGGGTTCTCCTACCACGGGCATGCTTTTCTCACCATGCACACCCCATCAAGGCCAAAGATGGGAAACGACATCATGAAAACTAACTGCTCAAGGAAGCAAACTCTGTTCCAAGTTAGAGGGACTGAAACTCACAGCATGGCCACAGAATCGTGGGGTGTCAAGAACAGGATCAAAATGGATATATTTTTAACATTTCTGCAGATTTTTCATGACTTGAGCCTATGAGGTCTGAGATATATAAAATCAGCCAATCAATAATTGTTAAAGGTATAAGAAATACACACATATTTATTATTTGGAAGGAAAAGCCCATGAGAGATCCATATGGAAATGCTAATATTTTAGAATATGACAAACCAGCAAATGTCTATGGAGGGGACAGGAAACCAATGCAAAAGATAGGCACGTGTTTTCCAGAATCTATAGAAGCTATCACGGTTTGATGCCTTAATCCCAGGACACTGATAACTACTCTTCAGTCAGGATCTTAGTTGCATTTCTTTGATTTTCAAAGCCCTCCATAACGCTGTCTAAACCTCCATCTCAGCTGTTACCAGCTGTATTGCTTCTTGTCCTCCAATCTTTTAAATCCATCTCACCATCAAGTAGGTGGTGGATGGTAAATTAAGCCAATTGATCAAAAACCTGAGCTCACCTGACTTCTTGGTGACTTTCTGACAGGCTAAATCACATTTGCCTCTATTTGCCTGCTTCTGACATGTCACGCTCACGAGAGAGACACTTCCCCTCCAGCCTTCCCTAACTGACCTTAGCACAACTCACCCAGTGGGGTGCTCCACCTCCACCAATCTGTGCTTGTCCAGTCCTCTGGCAACAACTATGTACCCTTATACTCCTTACCTAAATCTTCCTCTTTTTCATATTTCTTATTGTAAAACATCACAGTATTGCTGTTTTGCATAAATTGTGTGATACCTCTTTGTCTATGTATCTGTCTCTCCCACTACAGTGTGAGCTCCTAAAAGTCAGAAACAATATCTTTATTTTCCCTTTTGTTAAAACTGGTCTTCCCTACAGAGTGCCTAACATAGTACCTCGCTTATGAAACTTGTTTAATAAATGCACGCCTAATTTCACTGGTCCAAAATACAGAACAAAGAAGACCCCTGACTTGAATGCTCAGTGTTCACTTCTGCTGGCACCAGCACCACCGCTGAGATTGTATTTGTTTTTGTTTTTATTAAGGGTTTTGTTTCAGTTTTCAAAAATGCCCACAGCCCTTCATCCCTCGTTGTAGCCACACTCTTAGTAATGTGACCTGTAGCTCCTGTCACTAGGAGGTGGAGTTTATTTTCCCTCCTTTTGATTCTGGGCTAGCCTGGTGACTTGCTTTTGCCAATAGAATTCAGTGGCAATGATGGTGTGCCGGTTCTGAACGAGGCTTCCTGAGGTCTTGCATGCTCTACTCACCCTCTTGGAATCATTTAACAACCATGAGGACAAGTTTGGCTTCAGTTGCTGGCGGCCTGGAGGCACTTGTCCCGGTCATCCTGACACCCCATCCAACAGCCAGCCAACCCTGGAAGCATCACTGCCTAACGCCCCCGCCCTGACTGCAGACACACGAGAGGGCTAAAGAGAGACCACGACTGAATACAGCCTAAATTATGACCTATTCGGTTGTTGTTTAAAGCCACTAAGTTCTGGAGTGACTTGTTGCACATTAGTTCATTAACTGATATACAAGTCCCAAATTCTGACACCCGATGATTTGAATCTCCAGCTGCAGCAAACAGGAACTCACAGGCCGGGTCCTCAGAGGCCTAACAGTAGATGAAAACCCCTAGCCTGGCTCTTGTTCGGCCTCTGGTGTTGGTGTCAGAGAGATTGCCAGCGGCCCTTCCTGCTTGTGCTGCTGCTGTTGCTCTCCAGGTTTGTTCAAACTTGAAAGCTTTAATCTCATGTTAATAAGTATGTGGCTGTTCAGGCAATTTGTTTGGGCATAATTATGCCAGCCTCCTAGGAAATTACTGCCACCTAAGTTATTAATATTACAGATTCACCTTGGAGACACTACATCTGGCTGGTGCTTGTTCAGTCAAGTGTTCCCTTGCCAGAGACCAATGCGTAATGCTCTAAAACTCTCTCTGCCTAAATTCTCTGCCTGCTTGGGATGGGTTTTGCCAGCAACAGCCAGCATCAAACACAGCTCTCAAGAATCAAAAGGAGACGGCATAACTGGGGACACACTGGAGCAGGGAGTAAGAGGCTCTCAGACTTAGCAGGACAACACTAGCTTGAATCTCCGGTTTCCTTTTTCTTTTCTTCTCACTGTCTTGAGAAAATGAGGCTGCTTTGCTTCAATTAAATGGCATGTCTCATAGAAGAATTGACAGAATGTTCAATGTCCACGAATTAAACGTATTTGATCTCCAGGGACTTTGTGGAAATTCCTTTTCTGGAAAGTCTATTTCTATTTGATCCTTTGAACAATAGCTATCTGTGGCCATGGCCATAGTAAAGTGGATAACTTACAAAAAAAGACCTTTGTGCCTCTGAGCAGTAGCACACCAAGGCCAGAACAATGGGCAAGGTCCACCACAGTGCAAATAATAAAAGAGAATATTGTCTGTAGAGATTTTTAAAACAATAATAAAACAGACCAAAAAGAACATCAGTCTGCTTTTCATTATTACAATGAGGCAGGACTTCTGAACAATGTCAGTGTTAAGACATGCCTTCCCACTGGGATCCCATCACCCTGAACTCTGCACATCCCTGCCCCCGTGCATGTATGCGCCCTTCAGAGGAGCCCCTGAGGGAGGTTGCAGACCTATCCCGATGATTCTGGCAAAGCTGAGACCATTTCAGGAATCTTCCTACAGGAACTGCCTTCAATCATTCTTCTCAACTGATACTGAAATCCAGACTGTTCTTTGCTTCCCCAGAATGTAGCCAGCAGGGAGTGGGAGAGGTCACAACCCTGCCTGTATGCAGAGGAGCGAAGATGGGGAACATAGTTACCCCACGGTCCTTGTTCCAAATCCAGTACCCTCCCATCCTTTCAGGGACCCTGTAACACAGGTATGCAAGCTGTGTATAATTCAATTGGCTCTGATAGCTTTGAATTGTTTCCAACCCCTACGAGGTGTGGTTTCCAGACTAGCCACATTCTCTCAGCATCATCTGAGAATTTATTGGAAATACAAATTCTTGGGCCCATCCTCTACTGAGTCAGAAATTCTGTAAGTTTCAGCCCAGCAATTTGTATTTTAACATGTCTCCAGGTAATTCTGATGCATGCTAAAGTTTGTCAACTTTGTTATAGAACAACAATTCATATCTAGAAGAATGTATCAGAAATGCCTGCATGCATATATCAAGGTATTAAATAATATGTACATACAAGTGTTTCTTATATATACTCCTAATGCTCAGATATAGTAGAGCTGAGATAAAACCTGAGCATCTGCATTTTTAAATCTCCCAAGAGTTTTTAATAGAGACTTCGAGTTGATAACCACTATTCTGTAGAAATGAGATTTCAAGTAACTCTAAATTAGGTTTGGAAGAGATGTTCCTAGGACTTAGTTTCCACAGACAGTTTTAACATACGCTATGCCAATGAAGTAAGTGCATAGATTTGTTTGAAAATTATCACCACTATAGCCAAATGTCTCGATTTCATATTTAGACCTTATAAATAGGCTCCCTCCACAATTTTGTTCATTTGTCTGACACTTCAGGCTTCTTGCCTTTCTGTAGGGACTGACAAGAAGAGAAGTGAAATTATACCAAGTGCCAAACTAATTCCAGCTCTTCGACGTGACTAACTATACCACCAAGTTGTCTCTGTGTCTAAACTCACTACCCATTCTTTAAAGCCCTGTTGAAGTCCTGTGTGCTATGTGACGTCTCCCTGAGATATCTCCCTTTGTCTCCCAGCACTTTTCTATCTGCTTCCTCATCTGAGCTCCTTCAATGTATTGTCTGAACCATATGTTGGACAACTTTTAAACATTATGCTAAGTGAAATAAGCCAGGCACAGAAAGACCAGTACTGTGTGATCACACTTACATGTGGAATCTAAAAAAATCAATTTCATAGAAACAGAGAGTAGAAGGGTGGTTACCAGAGCCCAGCAGGTGGTGGGTGGGGGTGATGGGGAAAGAGAAGATGTTAATCAAAGGATACGGAGTCTCAGTTAAACGGAAGGAATGAGTTTTAGTGATCTATTGCACTGTATAGTGACTACAGTTAATAATAATGCATTGTATATCTCAAAATTGCTAAAAGAATAGATTTTTAATGTTATCACCACAAAAAAAATGATAAGTTGGTGAGGTGATGGATATGTTAATTAGCTTAACTAAATCTTTCTACAGTGTATACATAGATCAAAACATCACATTGTACCCCATAAATACACACAATTATTTGTCAATTAAAATTTCAAAAAAAAGAACAAAAAAATAATGCTTAATATTTTGGCTAATTATATGTATGAGTTTCCCCGATCTGGATCTCCCTTACTTAAGACAGCACATCATGTAACTACACATGTGACCACATTGTTATGCTGGTCACAGAGGAAGTACTCAATACAAGCTTGTTGTCTGGTTGTCTCCACCTGCTATATAAGTTCAAGGAAATTTTGAACTTCTTGTTGATAGTGAGTAATTCTTCTTCTAAAAGAAAAAAAAAGACTCTGGGGGAACTACACTGAATGTCTGTTTAAATTTTTTTTAATATATTTTTCCCATACCATCTGACTCAAAGCTGAAATAAACTTCTAGGTTCCATCTTCCCTTGAATCATGTGCAAGCCTTCTGAGGACCACAGACGTGTACCTCGAACACGCTGTGCATCTCAGTCATGCACCGATTGTAGTTTTATGTGCAGCAAGGAGTCTGCAGGTTTCTACAAGACCATTTTAACATGCACCATCTTTGTACAGATAATTTTCAAATGCTGAGCTCCCTCAGATCAAGGAACCACACGTGGTACTACTAACCCTTCAAATTCACTAACATCAACTCCACCTGGATTCTCAAGAATCTAAGAGTTCCTGCTCCATTTACAGAATCCAGGCCAATGTGTCCATTTTTTTTTGCTTCTGTTTTTTGTTTTTTTACTGAAAGTTAAAACTAAACCTTAACTTCTAAGTAACTGGCATTTCAGGGATTGGCAATAGAATGAAGTGCCTCTTAAGTCTGGTCAATTGTTTCTGGTTAGGGTGAAAAAAAAAAAAAAGCCAAAAAGACAGTTACTACCACCCTAACAATAAGGAAAGACTGGACAAGTTAGAACCCATTGTTTTTGTTTCTGTTTTAATTCGCTGGGCAACTGAGGACACAGAACAATGTAATTACACAAAATTTTAAAAGTGGAAAGCCTTTCCCAGGAGATTGGAAAACTGTGGCTTCTTTCATTCCTAGTGGAGCAGCAGCAGGGAGCAGAATCCACTATAGTCAGGGATAAGGAGAAAGCAGCCAACCTTCAACCATGTCTAGTGGCCATGTAGAAACTGCCTCGACCAACTGGAATTCTGAGCTGCCTCGGTGAATGAGTCTGCACCTGCCCATCAACACAGTTGGGAACATGAGAGATCATCCCTGTAAGTGAATGGGGCCTTTCTTAAATTCAGGGCATCAGTTACCAAGGACTGTGGATGGAATGTAAGAAAGGAGAAAGTAAAATACTGAGAAATGGAGAAAAAAGGGAATGCCATAGTGACCCAAAAAGCTGGCAACTGGGATGCAAACACACAGAGACAGGCAAAAATGCACTTGTGCTAAAATCTCAATTCTTCTGCCGATGTTGATGTTAACACACACATACACACATTAGATTAACTTAGCCCCTATAATGACAATCTGATAGCTGATGAGGCATGTCCTTTTCTAGGAATACATAATATTTTTGTCTGACTCTAATATTCTTTTATACAAATTACTCACAAAAAATCATGAAGTTATGGGACATATAAAGAAAAAAATGAGTTGGATTGTCAAGAGAGAAAATGGTGAATAGAAGCAAAACCATAGATGCCCCAAATGTTAGATTTCAAGGAGTTTAAAATGACTGATAAATATGTTTAAAAATCTTGTGGAGAAGTAGGACTACATGTGTGAATTTATAAGAAATATCAGTAGAGAGATGAAAAATACAAAAAAAGTATAAATGAGTAAGCTAGAAATGAAGAATACAATGTTAGAAATTAAGAATTATTTTATGGTATTAACAGTCACTGACACAACAGGAAAGAACCAAAGAAGTGTAATACTGGGGCTTATAAGTAGTCCAAACTGAAACACACACACACAAAAAAACACTAGTGAAAAATATTGAACAGAGCATCAAAGATCTGTGGGACAATACTGAACAGACTAACATTTGTGTAATTAGAATTCTTAGAGGAAAGGAGAGAGAGCGAGCATAGGTATGTAGAAGTAGTTGAAGAGCTATTGGATGAGATTTTCAAAAACTGTTAAAATATTTCAATCAAAGATTTAAGAAGCTCATTGAAACTTAAACAAGATAAATAAAAAGAAAATCAGAACAATGCATAGCATAATCACACTGCTAAAAACTCAAGATGAGAAAAAAACATTAAATGCAGAGAGAGGCAATAGATTATATGCAAGGGAAAACCATTACAAAAAAAATACTAACTTGTCACCTAAAATGATAGATGCCAGAAGACATAGGAAAAGCATCTATAAAGGGTTGAATGAAAAAACTCTGTAAAATTAGAACTCTATCCTAAAAAAATAAAGGGAAAATAATGACATATATACACATGAAAAAAAAGCTAACATAATTTACTTTCAAAAGGTTTGCCCTACAAGAACTACTAAAGAATTTCTTCAGGCTAAAGGGAAATAATAACAGATGGAAACTCAGATGAGCAAAAAGAAATGATAAAATTTGAATAATATTTATATATTATATAACCATTATTGTACCAATGTTAATTTTCTGACTTTGGTATTATTTATGTAAGTTATTAACATTCCAGAAAATGGAGTGAATTCTTTGTATTATTTTTACAATTTTTGTAAGTCTGGTAATATTTCAAAATTAAAAGTTAAAAAATATTTTAAAGGAAGGAACAAAATTGGAGAATTTATGGTACGTAATTTCAAAACATTCTATAAAGCTACAATAATCAAGAAACTCCGGTATTAATGTCTCGCAAATAAATCGTATACATAAATGACATAGGTCAATAAAACAAAATAAAGAGCCCAGAAAGAGGTCCTCACATACATGTTAAGTTGGTTTATGACAAAGGCATCAAAGCAATTCACTAGGAAAAGTGTCATCTTTTCAATAACTAGTGCCAGAACAACAGGATATCTGTATGAAAAAGAAATTAACTGAAATCCTTATCTCACACCATACATAAAAGTCAATTTGAAATGGATCATAAAACTAAATTTAAAACTTCTAGAAGATAACAGAGGAAAATATCTTTGCAATCTCAAGTTAGGCAAAAATTTATTACACAGGGCACCAAAATATATAATATAAACATTAAAAGAAAATAATTGATAAATTAAACTTTACCAAAATAAAAACTTTCACTTTTTGAAAGATATGGGTAAGAAAATGAAAAAACAGTCCCCAGATTGGATGAAATATTAATATTATATATGAAAATATTATATGTATCTGGCAAAGAATTTGTATCCCAAATACATAAAGCACTCCTACAAATCAGCAATAAAAAATTAAACAATGCAATAAAAAATTGAGCAAAACACTTGAACACTTTATAAATAAAAGATGCACAAACAGCCCGTAAACATGAAACGATGCTCAATTTTATTAGTCATCAGAGAAATGCAAATTTTAAAAAATGAGATATCATTTTATAACCACTAGACTGGCTGAAGTTGAAGAAAGAAAGGAAAGAGAAAGGAAGGAAGGAAGGAAGGAAGGAAAGAAGGGAGGCAGGGAGGGAGGGAGGAAGGGAAATTTGATGTCAGTGAAAATTTAGAGCAAGTGAACTTTCATACTGGTGGAAATATAAAATCATTCAACAACTGTGAAGACCTATTTATTCATTTTTGAAGAAAGTTAACATACACCTATTCTATCATCCAGCAATTATATCTCTAAGTTTTACTATGAAAAAATGAAAATACATGTCCACAAAAAGACTTGCAGCAGCCTTATTCATAAGAGTCAAAAACTGGAAACAGGCTGATGTTTTTTCAGTGAGAAAACTGATATACAAAATGTAGTATATTCATATGATGGAATACCATTCAGCAATATAAAGACCAAATTACTGATACATCACCATGGATGAATTTCAAAAACGTTAAGTTGAGAGAAGGAAGTCAAGCACAAAAGATGCATACCATATATTTAAAAGAAACGAAAGACTAGACAACACTGTGATGATGCAAATCCAAATACTGGATGCCTATGGATTGGAGAGGAGCACGGGATGTCTTTCCAAGGTGAAGAATATATCCCGTATCACATTTTGGGTACTGGCCATATAGGTATAAGTGAGTGTCAAAATTCATCAAACTGAACAATTGAGATCAGTGAATTTTATTATATGCAAATCATACCTCCAAAAGAGAGAGAGGGAGGGAGGGAAGAGGAGTAGGAGGAGGAGGGGAGGAGAGGAAGAAGAGGAAGAGGGAAGGGGAAATGAAGAGAAGAAGAGAGAGATGTAGGGAGGGAGGAAGAAAGGAATGGCAAGGTGGCGAAGACAGATTATATGCTAATATTTGAGAACAAAAACAAACTTTTTTACAATTCATGGTAACAGAATTGGCTCTTTCAAAAAGTAAGCATTGTTACATATTTTTCAAGTTAACCCACCATTACATTTCCAAGAAAATTAACAATCCAACTGTAAACCTTGCTCTCTTCACATGTAGATAAGTAGAATCCATAGAAACTAATCTTTCTTTAATGCTAAAGTTTTAAAAATCAAATTCCTGGCTGAATTTCATACCAAAATGAGTCATTATTTCAAGGTCTGAGATTGTACACAGCAGGCTCTATGCCCTCTCTCTCAAGTATCCTGTGGATAACAGCTTCTTTCTACACCCCAGCAGGATGTAGAAAGTTTCCTCAAGAACATGAATTCAAAAGTCCTATTGAGAAGCTTCTGGAAACATCCTACTCTAAAAATTAAAATTTCAGCCACAGCAGGCTCTTTTCTCTCTCCCTTTCTCCTCTTAAGGGAAAAAAAAAAAAAAGAAAGAAAGAAAAATAAAAAAGAACTTAGCAGTGAGGACCTTATGCTCTTAGAGAGATTTCATTTTTGAAAAGAAATAGGCTTAATTATTTGGAGGTCATATACTGCATTTAAGCTTCATCATTCATCCTTTAGCAGATAATACAGTGAAATTAGGGGAAGATTTGCTTTAAAAGAACAGGTGGATTAGTAAATGAAAGTAATATTAAAGTGTTCTTTATTCTAACAACAGAAGCAGCCACCTATTTCCATAAGCTGTTTTTTTTCTTTAATTTAAATTTTCCAAAAATGTCCACTGATTAGTTTCTATTAATTAGATCTGAAAATTCAAGCACCTCCTATATTTTTCTGTAAATTAATTTATTTCTTCTTTCAATCTCTCAGCAAGGGGGAACAAGAAACTTTTTTCAGTCATGTTTAAGTCAATGTGACATTGCATTTATTCATTTTTGGTCTTTTTGGAGAAACAGCGTTAAGTAAGAGTCTTTTCCCACCACCATTTTTCCCTTGAGTGGAAGCTAAATTCCTGGGGATTTTTCAGTGTCCTGAAATCATTAGGAAGAATAACCCTCATCAGAAACTATCCTATGACCTCAATTGGTGTCTACTAATATATAACTTGTCCCATCTGGTTATACATTTGTCTAGTTTCTCGAATGTGTCATGTCCTCAAACCAGTTCCCTGAGCCAGCCCCCTCCTGCCTCTGCCCATACTATCCACACGGCCAGTCTTTGGCTCTATCCCTCGCCCCAGCTGCTAACCTCCTGTGGACCACCAGAGCTGTCAGCTTACTTCTACTCCTGCTCAGGGGTGAACATAACTGATTTAGCTGTGTTCTTTGTCTTTTTTTCTTTGGGATAGGAGAAGTGTGTGTGGAGGAGGTCTGCTTAGCTGTGTAAAGCCTTATGCCTTGTTGATGGGCAGAGTGCTGTAGCGTAAAAATAGGATAGAGATTTATGCCTGAGCTCTCAGAGATACTCCCTGTGATAACTGTTAATGCAATTTAAGCAAATGAAGAGTACTGACTGAAACCAAAATGCCAAATGTGTCACAAATCACTTTCGAACATCATTTATTCATGCAGCACATTTCTTAGATGTGTACACAGAACATGATGAAACAGGTAAAATCCCCACCCTCTTAGAACTCATCAAGGAAGAGTAAGACGAAGAGAGGACTAGTGATTGTAGGTTTTGCATGGATTTGGGGAATGAAACAGGGGAGCTACAGGAGCCCATGAGATGGCCCTAATCTTGGGGGAAAGAGTAATATTCAACAATGCTTCTTCCTGTTTTTTATTAATACCAAATAGTTTTATACTCCATATAGTGTGCCCAGAACTGCATTAGGCATTGAGATTCTTAGATTTGAAACTCAGAAGTTCCACCTTAGAACAAAGAGCTGGGATCCTAATTATAATAGAAGTATCAACAAAACTTAATTCATAAATTTTCTGATTGTTATTCCTGCTGTTCAAACACAAATATAAACATGATTTTTCTTGTTTATAAACATGATTTTTCTTGTTTATAATCAGCAATGACTGATTGCTCTCATCCCTCCTTTCCACTGAGATTTTTCGGCAGCATCTACCTGCAACACTCACTCAGTAAAGAAAGAGTCGACAGCAGTGAGAAGTTGGACTTTTCTACTCTGTACTTAACCCTCCTGGCTCAGACTTAACCAAGGCCCAGTCAGTAGTGAACAGCAGGCCAAAATGCGGCAATCCCAAATGTAACACAGCCCTCCTGCTCTTTGAGAGGGTAGTCTGCTGCCTCCGTGTAGGGTCAAGGTTATTTCCCCATAGTAAGACCCAGGCAACTCCTTTTTGGTGCTCACACTGTTCACAGCTGCCTTTGACATCCTGTGGTGTCTGCTCCAGAGGTCAGGCTGCAACTTTCCATTCACACCATTTGATTAAAAAAATCAGAGATGCGTTGCCCTTGGAAATAGGCTGCAGTAAAAATAGATCAAAATATCCAGTGTCTCCAGGAACGTTCAGGTTATTGTCTCTTTATCCAATTTCTTCAGATTTGTAAAGGCAGGAAAAGCTCTAGGTCTTTGAAGAAATTGTACAGCAAAGAGTAGATTTAATAATATAAACTTTTCTCCTGCACAATAATAGTGACTCACAAAAATCTGAACTCACAAAGCATTTAGGGTTGTGACATCCTGGGGAACAGCAAGAAGTTGGAACTCATATTTATCTTTCCATAATTAGACTTTGCTCGAGCTGTCACAAGAAACATCGCAGCACTCAGAGACACCAACAGCATTCAAATTTGGTGTGATGCTAAAAATGAAGGCAGACTCCGCTTTCAAGCAAGCAGATCAGTTTGGAGAAATATCCCCAAAGAAGGCATGTCATTCAGAATGTTGTTTAAATTCAACGGTTTCTCTAGAGGTACTTCCACCTCTCAGGCATACCCATCTACTTGAAATAGACAAAGGCTGCACATTCGATAACTCTGAAGACTTTTTTGGAGAGCACAATTAATGTGAGTGGTCATTAAAAACTGTGTCAATGCCTCATAAACTTAGGCGCCATGCAGTTTGTAGAGCAATCCATCAATCAGCAACAATCCACGAGGGCCTGTTCTAAAGGCAGTGGGAGCCACAGAAGGTCCTTGACCAGATGACTGGCATATGGAAAAGGCTACCTCTCTTATGGAGATGGTGGGTTGGTAGCTAGAGGTAAAATCCTGTTAGAAGACAGTGCAAGGATCAGAGCCTTCCAGGACATAACGTTGGCAGGTGGCAGTGGATGTAGAATGGATGACGAGGAGAGGGCTTGAAAACAAAAAGGACAGGACTACCATTAAATGAAATGCAGGGGCTTGAACAAGTGGGATCTGGAATCCAGACAACCACATCCTAGAAATGAGAGAGCCCATGCAAGCATCAGATATAGAAAGATTAGAACATAGAAAAGCCTGTGGGTAAGATGATGCAGAAGTTCAAGGTGATGTTAGCACAAGTTGAAGAGCAAGGAATCTTTAAAAGTCTTTGACAAGGAGTTCCAGCTGGGTCACACAGAAGCCACCTTTTCACTGCCCCACCCCATTGCCCCACTCCCATTGAATTCCTCTCCCCTTAGTAAACCACAGGTCTCAAAGCAGCTTCTGCAGGCCTTATTCTAATTTTTGGCTGCAGGCTCCTGCACTGAATCTAAGGCAGGACTGAGGAAGTTGGCTATGCACAAAGCCCTCCCTATCTACCTATCCCAGGCACTCCCAAGGGAGGAAAAGCACAAAGTATTTTGGAAATGTAAACATGTTAAGGGAACAGTCGTCTATCAAGGCCATGAGAAGCATTGTGGATCCAAGATGGCACAATTAGCAGCTGAAGAGATTACTGCCCCAGAAATGTAGCGGAGAGAGACACTTACAAAGACATAAGGACACAGGAAGAAACTAAATCAGGGCAATAAAGAGCAAATTTTAACCTTTTGTAGTGAAGCTTGTTTCCTTTAAAGTTGGACAAGAGCAGATCAAAAAGATGCTGCAGTTAATTCTGTGTTGCTGTTAAGATCCATTTTATCCTCTGTGCTGTGTAACATTCTTTCCATTATGCTTATTTGTTGTGTCTATCATCAAGTCATTGCTTTTGCTTAATCTAACAAATATTTATTGAATGCTCTGTGTTCCAGAGTACTCTGCTGCATGCTAACCAGGACTGGGTAAAGGCAGAAGTGAAGACAGGGAAGTGGAAGAACAGCGTGTGGGAGGAGGCACAGTGCTGGGAAGGGAAGCGCTGGCTTAAGGTTCTAGCCTGAGTCCTGGATGTTAATGTTTGGAATAAGTCGGTGTTAACGTCTATCATGGCAATAAAATGGGTGATTGAGAAACAAGTGATGGAGAACAAGCTAGACAGAGAAGTTTCATCAAAAATCACGGCAGAATCAAATAGATCAACACATCCAGAAGGTCCTCAGAGGTTAGTGAACGTGTTCTCAGATCATGAAGCACAGGTCACAGGTAGCAAAGCATTGTTATGGTGCAAAGGGGAGTGGACAGAGTCATGCAATAATCCTGGCTCCTGGTATCAGCTTATGTGACCTTAGCAAAGCCTCCTGAGACTCAGTCCTCCCAAATGTCTAAGAAAGAAGGTGATTTGCCTACCTTCCGTTATCCCTGATAACATTCTTAGTGACATTCATCCTCTATTCCCCAAAGACACTTTCCTTTTCATCTTCATCATAAAACCTCTTCATTTTCTGATAAGTAAAAATATCATATGGTACACAGTCAACTCCAACTCCTACCTGAGCTAACTCAGAAGCAAAATCATAAATGAGACTCAGCCTAAAACTCTCCTTCATTGTCCTTCAAAAATAGAATCCCTGCCAGAATGAGTGGCCTATATGTATTCATCACTTCACAATGCAAACTTCCTTGGCAGGCCCCAGGGAAGGAAGAAACAGAGAAAACAAGGAAAGGGATGACTCCTTAGGTGGAAGCCAGAAGCATGTTAAATCAGATATGACCTACCTTTGCAATATGTCATTTCTGAATTTGTTTGCACATATTAGGAGAGAACAGATTTTCCTGGTGTTATTTCATCATGAACCTGATCATATAAACCTTGGAAATAAATATAGTTCAGTGAATCAAAGTGCTCTCTGGCTCTCTAAAACCCACTTGGTTTTCGAGAAATGGGGCTCAGTCCTTTCTCTGGGCTACACTGTATGCACTCCTACTGTTAACCTTATCCAGTTTAATGCAATTAACTTCTCTGTTAGCGTATTTCAAGGACAGAGACCACATCTAAATGACCTCTGTGTTGCTGGTCCCTAGCACAGTATATGGCACTGAGTAGGCACCCACTAAATACTTGTGTAGGCACCCAATGAACAAGCAAATGAATAAACGTGGCGAGTGGGTAATGTCCTAGTTTAATAGGTCACCAATGGCTACTTTAGAGATTTAATAACATGTGCTACTGGATTGCTCTCTGCCAAAGAACTCATCTGTGTGTTCCACAATTATTTCTAAATGGTGTATATGTAATAGTAAGAGCCATGATTTGAGCCTCACAGCATGCCAGATTGTGGGCCATTAGCTCATTTAATTCTCACAACAACCCTGTAGACACTATCATTATCTTCATTTTACAGAGGAGCTAATAGACATTAAGAGAAAGAATGTAACTTGCTCAAGGTTATTTCATGAGTCTGATTTTGAAAATCCAAAGCCACCTAAATTTAAATCTTGTGCTCTAAACCGCTATGATATATGTCTCTCCAGAGGCAGCGTAACAGAGTGTGGGTTCAGTGTCCCAGAATGTGCCTCCTCACGTGGGATTTTATGTTAAATGAATCAGAATAGCCAGTCCAAAGGTTGCACACCCAGATTACAATCCAAAACCTTTCATTGACTTGCTAGGTGACCAGGAAAAATTACTTACTTTTTGTATTTCAAGTTCCTTGCTGCAAATAGTGAGTATTGAATTCTGAAGTCTTTTTCTCAAATATGATAACTCTAATAAACTATGTATTTTGAAACAATTTTCCCTCTATCAGCTTTTCCACATCGGCTGCATCTCCTGTCACCATTCCTCGCAAATGCAGACATGTTTTTTCAGTTTCAAAAAAGAAGACAACAGTAAAAACTTCGAGCTAAGTGAAGTATGAAAATGAACAGGAAAGGATTGTTAACTGAGTTTGACGTTGGAGGTGACATTGCTAATTTCTACTGCCGCTTCTGTCTTTATGAAATGCATGGAATGACAGAATGTCTGTCAAGGAGTGGCAGAATTCCCTGTCTTATCACAGATCTGTGCAAATGTAAATGCTATGCAGAAGGTCAGTGAAAAAGAGGAAAAAAGAAGGGTAATGTATGCCAGGTAATAATTGGAGCCAAAAAGAAGTTTTAGTGGATTTCTATGATGCAAAAGGATGCTGAAGAAACTTGAAATGAAGATTCATTTAGAAGACAAGATGCAATCTTTCCCTTCAGCTTATAGAAATTTGGTAAATATTAGTAAATCAGTAAAGGGCACTGAAATTTACTTATGCAATTCAATCAACTGGCTACTATGCTCTAACTTTTCCATTGTGCAAAGTATTAATACTGTGCTGGGCTGTGCTAGGAGGAAATATCAGCTACATCCTGTCCTTCGAGAGCTTATGATCTCATGGGCAAAGCAAGGTCAAAACATGAAAGAAATAAGAAAAAATGCCATAAAACATATGATTCAGTATTCCCAGAACCCAGCACTGGACCTCACAAAAGGTAGATGCTCAAACAAGTGTTGAATGGAATTGAAGTGAAACAAAAGTCTGTGTAGTACCAATTCCAATGGCTGAAGATCAGAGGAAGGTGAGTTCATCCTGGGCTTTGGACAGTGGACAAGATTACAAATCAGTTGATCTTGAACATATTCAGGCAAATATCTTCTAAGGTTTATGACATCTGTAGAACCATGGTCAATAAAACCTGAACGATTTCACCTCTCAATTGATGTCCAAATTGTATCTGACTTGGGACAGTTCAAGTGCAAAGTACTGTGAGCATGACTGGTTGGTCTATGAGAGTTGAATGGCAAGATGCAGAGTCTGATTTGCAAGTCGCTTTTTGTTTAGAAGACTTTAATACAGAGTCTCTGTTGATGCTAAGTAGTTGCTGCAGAATGAGTGATTTCTTTCAAAATATATTAGTTCAGGGAGGTTGCATATCAGTTGGTAAACCAGACTTGAGCTACTGCTGCTCCTCAGTGCCTTGCAATGACCCCACCTGTGGTCTTCCAAGGGAGATCACTGAATCTCTCAGGGCTAGCTGCAGGGCAGGTCCCTCCAGAACTGCCTATGCAGCAGTGACTCCCACTTCGGAGCCCCTTCTCCAAATCTCATAGATCTACCCTACAGTAGCAAGTCTGATTTCTCACAATTTTCAGCTGGGTGAGATCATTAAGCCCCTGATATTGACTAGGAAGTCAGTTCCAAAATACTCATTTTATTCTATCTGCATCAGTTATTGTATTTATGAAATGGGAATAACAGAGCTGTTGGAAGGAACAATTATTAAAAGTGATTATGAAGAATCTTGCAATATAAAGTGCTTGTTAAAATTGAGAAGTGTTCAATGTACCCTTCCCAATTCCCCCCAGACTATGAAAACTCCATTTGTAGAAATATCACAAGCTTGCCTAGACAGCAAGTATTTTGAAGCGTATGCTTCACCATTTAAATCTGTCATCTTGCAAAGTAGCTCATTATTTCAGAAATATGAGCATTTTAAAGGTGCTGCTGCAGTTCTCAATCACAAGTTTTCACTGCTTTTATTTAAAATAAGCCACCTTGAAATCTGTCTCCAAATCCACATCTTTGCACATAGGTCTTAAGTGGCAGTTATGTGTGTGTGCATGTGTGTACACTTTAAATAAATGTGATGCCTAGGTGATGTCTTTTTTAATTATCCCTATTTGGACAATCTTTTAGAATTCCCATTCAATTGAACAATATGTGGAACAATTCATTTTCTCCTGTACACCTCACTGAAATGAGCTTTAGTGAGAAGTTAACTTAGCTAATTTGTTTGCTTTGTGTAATTATTATAATCACCCACTAAGAACTACCAGTGAGTAAGCACTAATACCCTACAAGAACATCACAGGCACTTTTTATAATATCTTCCTTTTGGTCCAAGGAATATATTTTTGCTTCCTTTCCTATCATAAGAAAACAAAAGGAATGAGAGAAACTGAAATATTCGTATAAATAAACTCAAATTTCCCTGCAAGAAGGTTGACAGTGAGTAGAAGGGTCCAGATGGCAACACGAAGGAAACAGACTGCACATGGTACAGAAGGCAAGTGTGACTCAATGGTTACGTGTTCAGGCTCTGCAATCAGACTTTCTGAGTATGACACTTGGCTCTAAAATTCTCTGTGTAACCCTGGAAATGCGAGTTTGTCTATGTACAAGTCTCCTCACCTGTACAATGGAGGCAATGATAGTTCCACTTCAAATTCATGCTGTATCAGAAGACATAAGTATAGAGCACTCAGAAAAGTACCCCATCATGACCAGCTAGTGCCAGCAGGAAGGGCACAGGTTTGGAGGGACTCCTGGGAGCAGGTTCCGGGGCTCCTTCTTAAGAGGGAGCTGCGTTAAGAGCACCAAGCCACACTTACCCACCTGCGCAAAATTCTCCTCCCTTTCCTCCCCATGGAAGGCAGTTGGAGAGGGAGGGAACCCCCTCCCTGAGAGTCAGAGAACCTGGCTTTTATTTCCAGCAATGCTCCATGCATTCTGTTCTGACTGTATTCCAGACACTTATGCTAGTTGCCTTACACTGAGTCTTAATTCTATAAATGTATAAAACTTTGATAATAGGAACCCTTACCCTGGGTTTGTTGTAGGAATCAATGGAGAGAATGCGTGGGAAAGCACTTTGCACACTGAGCAAACCCAGCAGCTACACACCTGGGGGTATTAAGGCTAAAAACATATGGCTGTCTCTATTTTACTACATAATATATCTATTTTTATGTAATCCACATCTGAACTGACAACAAAGCACAAGTTTTTGTGGCCAGTAGTCTAAATGTATTCACTGTAAACCATTTCCTCCAAGGGCAGAGTGGGACACTGGGTATAGGGGACCTTGACCCAAAAAGCCCCTGCCTGCTGTTTTCCCTACAGAGAGGTCTGATGTGAGGAGAGAGTTTTCAAGAGAACCTGTCGTTGCTTGTAGCAGCTAGATGGGAGCTGTCAGGATGACTCATTAGCTGCTGTCGGGGTGAACCTGTAATTTAAAAAAAGAGCAAAGGCCTAGGAATTTCAGAATATTCACACAAGATGCTGTTCTTGTTTGCCATTCACCAACCTCCTTGTTTGATGTCCTGCTCTCCGGAGTGGTTGCCCTGGCTGTCCCACAGATGTGTGTTCCAGTTCTGTGGATAAGGAAAGGACTAATCCAATTTTTTAATCAACCAATATTTACAAAATTCCTTCTACAAGACATCAGGGATATATTCGTAAGCAAAACCAAAATATGATCCATTTAGCAAAGACTTCTGCACTATCTACTATGTGCCGGGTTGTGTTCTAAACACCAGGGCTACAGCAGTGAAGAAAGCACAGTCCTTCCATCCATGTTTCTAGGAGCTTGTGTTTCGGTGGGAGAAGTGGATTGTAGGCAAATTCCATGATTAAGTATTTCATTACAACTATGGCACACGCTCTGAAGGGAAAGTACTGAGGACCAAGAGAGCATTTTACAGGGGACCTGACTCAAACTGAGCAGTCAGAGAAAGCCGCTTGGAGAAAATGCAATTTCATCTCAGATCCCAAGGCCAAGGAGAGACTAGCTGGGCAAAGGAGTGATAGAGAAGAAAAACATTCCAGAAAATAAAAATATCACATGTAACGTCCATAGTACAGAAAGGTCATGAACGAACGTTCAAAGAACCATGAGAAGGTTAATGTGCTGGAGTGTGGGAGGAAGGATGGAGGGAAAGCTGGAATGGCAAGGTGACCCTTAATCTCTCAGGCCATGTTAGGGATTCCAGGATTTATGCCATGGAAATGAGAAATAGTTAAGGGTTCTATCAAGAAGATTATATAACAAAATTTGTGTTCGAAAGACCACTGTGCGGGAAATGGATTGGTAGGGCAGTACTGGATGTGGGAGGCCACTAGAGAATGACCAGTGGCCCGAGCTAGAGGTGTTGTAGGGTAAGGGTATATCTGAGAGATGTTTTAGGAGCTAGAAGTTTCCGGATTTCTTGGTCTGAATGATTGGCATTAAGAGGAGAGTGTCAAGGTGGTGTCAAGGATGACAACCACATTCCCTGTTTGCCCACCTAGGCAGATTGTAACACACCAGTCACTGAGACAGGTAACTGTAGAGGAAGTCCAGGGGTAGGAAAAGATGAGTTTATTTCTTTTTTTGTAGCATTTCAGGTATTTGTGAGAGTGGTGTCCTCATATTAAAAAGAGAGGACAGAGAGGCAGACACATGAGAGGAGAACGCAATGTGGAGACAAAGAGAGAGACTGTGGTGCTCGAGTTGCAGGAGTTGCAAGCCAAGGAACTCCTGGGGCCACCAGGGGCTTCCAGAAGCACGAAAGGACCCTTCCCTACAGACTTCAGAGAGACCACAGCCTGGCAGATGCCAGGATTTCAAACTTCTGGCCTCCAGAATGTGAGAGAATAAATCTCTGTTGTCTTAAGCCACAGAGTTCGTTGTACTTTGTCATAGCAGCCCAGGAAATGAAGACAGGGAGTCATCGGCCAGTTGATGGTCACTGATGCCAAACTGTGGTGAGATCTCAGCATAGAGCAGAGAGGATCCAAGTCCAGGAGCTCCAAGATGTAAAGTTCAGGAGATAAAAAGAAAGGCGAGATGACAAAGGAGACAGAAAAGAAGCCACTGAGCCCCAAAAGACGTTTGTGGGGTTTGGCAAATGAAGTGACATACAGTTAACATCAGAGTTGCAGCAAAGTGGTCTCAAAACCCGAAGCACCAAGCCAACATGGAAACGCAGATGAAAAGTCTGCCCACCCACAAACCTGCCAGGGTTTAATTCCTGAACTTCACATCAGGGAGGCCAACCAAGCCTTCTAACTGTAGGTCTTAAGAAGACCTTGCTTTTAGCAGAAAATGAAAATACAGTGTCCTTATCACAGTTTAACATCCGAAATTAATTTGTGGAGGAAAATTCTCATCTCATTAGTTATACAAAAGTAGAAATTATTTTCACTGGTCATAATATTGAGACTTTGGGGAAGTTATCAACCCTGTCTCAAATTACAATTGCCTGGAATGTTTCTTAAAAATATGCCAATACCCGGGGCCCCCTTCCACCAAATTCTTTTATTTTGTCTCAAGGAGGACCCAGGTATAAGTATTTTTAAAACTTCCCAGGAGGATTCTAATGTGTAGCTGAGTTTGGGGCCCGTGGGAGGAGAGCCAGAGGTCCAGGTGTTAGCGTCCTCCTCTGTTTGATGTCAGTGGGTCAGCTCTCCAACCTGTGTGCTGACAAGGTCCTCCCACCTGCTTTCCCCTTTTTGCAGTAAAACTAGGCTGCATGTGTACATGCCTGTACATTTGTGCATTTGCATTTATTTATGTGACTATGTTTACAAGTATATATCACATGGGTTCATTGATTTGTTGATTCATTCAGCAAACGTATTGAGCATCTATAAGGCTATAAGTTTCCTGGTATTAGGTAAAGCATTTAAAATAAGATTTAGGCCCTCACTTAATGAAACTCAGTCTGAAGTAGGAAAGAGATGAGAGAAGGCTGTAATAATATAGAATGGTAAGTCTCTAATCAGGAATAAGCACAAGGTGTTATGGAAATGTGGAGATCCCAATTCTGCTGAGAAGGACAAGAAAAGCTTAATAGCTTAATAGATAAAACAGTTTCGGTGTTTTTTTTTTAATGCAGTGCTAAGTAAGTGAATACAATGAAAGGACATTCCTGACGGAGAGAACTTCTTAAACAAAATTGCAGCTGTGCAAACGCAGCCTGTTCAGGAACTGCAAAGCACTTAACTCAAGCTTTGTGCAAAGTAAGGGCTCAGGACAACCAGCCCACGTTGTCACAGAGTCCATGCAACGAATAGGAGTGCGGTCATGAAAGGCCACATGCACCAGGACAAGGAATTTGACTTTTATTTTCCAGGCCAGTACTCCTCAAAGTTGAGTTCTGTCTTAGCCTGATTCAGCTGCCACGGCAAAATATCTCAGACTGCGTGTGACTTAAACAACAGGAATTCATTTCTCGCAGTTCTGGAGGTTGGGAAGTCCAAGACCAAGGTGCTGGCCAAGCCGGCTCCCTGGTGCAGATCCTCTCCTTGGCTTACGGATGACCGACTGCCTTCTGGCTGTGTCCTCCCAGAGTGAAGGGTGATAGAGAGAGCTCTGGATTCTGCCACTTCTTATAAGGACACTAATCCCTTTAAGACCTCATCTAAACCTAATTACATCTCAAAGACCCCACCTCAAGCACCATCACCTTGGGGTTTAGAGCTTTGACTTATAAATTTTGGGAGACACATTCAGTCCATAACAAGTGTATATACAAACCACCTGGGAATCTTGTTAAAACACACACTCTTACACAGTAGCTTGGGCACATGGCCTGCGATTCAGCGTTTCTGACAAGCTCCCAGGTGACGCCAAAGCTGCTAGAGTTACGACCATTCTTTGAGTAGCAAAGTTCATAACCTTGGCAGGGAGGAGTAGCACAAGCAGATTCAGAATTCCTCTCTCTTCTTTTTCCCTTTTATAAGGGAAAATTTTAAACATACAGAAACTCAAACAGTATAAAAGAATAAAAAACCCATAATTTTTAATATTTTGCCTTATTTACATCATCTATATTTTGATTAAGTACTTCATTTTAAATTATAGATATCATGAATTTTACTATGAAATATTAATACTGCAGTATGCATCTTCAAAAATAGGTATTTTTCCTACATAATCACAATGCCATCATCGCCCTCAACAAAACTAACAATAATTGCTAAATATCATCAAGTAGCCTGGTGAGTTTGTGTTTTAGAAAGGTAATTCTGGTGACTATGTGGAAAGTTATATTTTTCTCCTATTTGTATGAGGTGTGCATGTATGTGGGAATGTGTGTAAATGCATCCATCTGCACGCGCAGCTGTTCACATATGTGCAGATGTATTTATCTGAGCTGCTGTGTGTTTGCGTTCGTGCGTGCTCGTGTACACAGAGAACTCTGAACACCGGTGATTCTCCGTTTCCCTGGCTCTCAGGAAGCAGCTGCTTGCTCCATGGAGCCGGCTGCTCAGGGTGATACGGCTGCTGCTTCTCTGCATCGTGGGAGCTGTTTGAGTCCATGACTGTGTCCCCGAGCAAGCCTTTGGCAGATGTCACAGCCTCTGCATACCCAGTGTGTCTTCGCCTCAGCAGGACAGGAAACATGGGAGGAGATAGCAATGTATCAAATACCGCGGGATCTAAAATCAGGGAAGCATCTGGAATTTAGTCAGTTCACACTGAGCAGGGCGCTTTCATGAGACGAGGCTGATGAAGAGGAGTTCTGCAGATGGGGGACAGGGGCTCGGAGGGGCCTCGCCTGCCCTCATCGTGGCTCTATGGAAGCCCCAAGGGCCCCAGAGGGGAAGACCACTAAGTGAGGTGTTCAGAGTGCCCGTTCTCAACAGGACTTCTTAGAGAAGGGCTTGGCGTGGCTCTCCTTTCCCGTTTTCCCTCCTCTCAGCAGTTGAACATATCCACACCTCACTGAGGTCACAGCCCACAGGACCGAGATGCTTGAAGCTTCGCAGAGGAGGAATCACACTGCACTGATGAGCAGTTGAAAAGTGAGCAATCACTCATCCCCGGCAGTACCCACCCTCCCCATGGGTGCCGAGAGGACAAGCTTGTGTCTCTTCCAGGAACTGTCAGAAGTGGCCACGGTCCCCTGGAACCAATCCAGGAATGATTTATTGCTTTAATAACATTAAAATGAGACTGATTCCAATAGGGTGGAAACTGTATCTAAAATCCACCCAGCAGCATGTTGCAGGCAGAGTCCCAGGCAGGGGCCCAAAGGAGCTAATGTTGCCCAGACCTTTCCCCCTTCCTGTGACTGCTCGCGACCAGCAAAACCAACTCCACATAACACTTGGTGTGGCCCCATTATTCCGCATGCACTGGCAAAGCAGAGCACATAATTAAACACAGGCTTGTAAAGCAAAGGGACAGAAGTTCAAGCTTCAGCTCTGCCACTTCCAGCTAAGGGGGCTTCAGCAAACTGCTTCACCCCTCGGAACCTCCTTTTGCCTCTTTGTGTAAGTGGAATGTTGAGACCTGCAATACAGTGTTGATAGGCAGAGTAACTGAGTCAGTGCTTATGGTTTGGGTTATGATAATTACTGTTTCAAACTAAACTAAAATTCGTGGAGGACACTACCTGTGTCTACTACTTCTGCATATCCGTAAAATACAGGGGCAGACTCCGTAAGAGTTTAATAAATGCCTGTTGATGTATTGACATGTTTACGAAATCTGTAACAATTTATTGGAAAGTTCACTAATTCATGGAACAAGTGATATTACTTACTTACCATGTGCAAATTCCTGTGGGTAAGAATCCAAGGGGAGAGTGATCCATAAGAAGTAACCTGTCCATAAGAATCGCACAATCTTTCCCTGCTTCAGTCAGACCATCGCCTCCCTTACCTGTCTGTAACATGATGCACTAGAGGTAGAGGGTACAGTTTCTTTGGTAAATGACGTTCCTTTGTTGTTCCTAGGACAGGAGCTAGGGGATAAGGGGAGAGGCAGGACCTGGATTACTGAAGTATTGTAATTGTTTTATGTAGTTTGGGGTCAGGCCATGATCATACAAGGCTTAGCTTGCTCCCAGCTGTCAGACAGGTCAGTAGAGGTGTCTCAACTTAGCTCTGTGCTTAGTGGGTTACCATGAAGTCCTGAATAGTTTTAGCCATAATATCCACCATAGACAATTGCCTTTCCACACACACTGAATTCCCACGGGTCCCACATCCCTCCCTTGCTCCCTGCAGGGAAGGGCTGCCCCATGGAGCTCTGCACAGAGAGTGACTGTAACACAAGGTTGCAGAAGGCCAACACTCCCCACAGTAGGGCCTGTGGAGGATGGACCCAGGGGAGAGGGAAAGAGACAAGTGTGCCTGGCCCGTATTACTGATGTTTCCGTCAGCCAGAGACCTCTGCTCAGTCTCCCACAGCCAAGACGAGGGAGGAGCTGCGAAGGGGCCTCATCTGATCCTTCTCCATGAAGGATGCCACTGTCTCCATGTGGTTGGCTTCTCTCTTAGGGGCCGTGGTTGTTTTCATAAATGTCTGTTTCCTACTCACCTCTGTTCAGTGCCTGCCCCCAGGAGCTGCAAGAAGATCACTTTAGTGTGTCTTTTTAGTATTAATTTGTCCATAAAAATCATACAGGAGAAATGGGCATAGACAAGATTTGCTCCCGAAGCTACTATTGATCAGCTTATTTGAGCACAAAATGCAGGCGCTATTAAAAACCTACACGAGAAATAATTCCATCCGGGGAGGATTGCACGTATTTTCAATTTAGCCACGACCTGACACAGAAATTGGCCTGTTTTATCATTATAATAGCCAACAAGCTTGGCTTCTTACTGAAACTGGATTTCAAATCTGGACATATGGTTATACATTTTTAAAAGTTTTACTTTCACAAGTTGAAAAAATATCTCAGGATATGCTAAAAAAAATGTATGTACCCTTAAAATTATTTATGGGAACAACCCTTTGTAGCTGTGACGAGGTGGTCATGCATAGAAAAAGCTATTTTCTACAGAAAGAAACTCACCATGGATCCTCTTGTATTCTTCAGCTTAATGTCCAAGCTTGAGCCTTATACCGTTTTAATTCCCAGTCAGAAAATAAAAAGTGCTGAATTAGCTTTTATATTCTTCTTGTGTCATTGCCTTTGCTGCCATATGGACTATTGGAGTCAGAGTAAAAACATTTGAGATGGAGGGCAGATTTTGACCCATAAACTGTCTGCATGAGTCATTTAGAATACAATGGACAGAATGGCTATTTCTGGGAAAACCCACTGGCTTAGGGATGAAGAGCTTTCAGTTTTAGTCCCAAACCTGGAGTAAGACATTAACTTAGTAGAAATAGACACTTCTTAAGACTATGAATATATATCTAAAATTGAAAACTAGAAATATACTTAATGGAAACCCTAAAAGCCTTATCATGAATGTCAGAGACAATACAAGAATGTTCACCATTTCCATACTTATCTTTAAACAAGTACAAACCAAAAATGCAATTAGGAAAAAAAAAAAAGACAGCAATAAAGGTGTGAGATTGAAATCAAGAAATGTGTCTATTATTTTATTATTTTGTAGATGACAATTTTTTTTACAAAAGTCAAGATAGCTCAGACAAAAATCCATTACAAATAAAAAGACTTTTTAACAAATGTATAAAATTAATATTAAAATAAATTTTCTTATATACAAAATATAACAGCCAGAATATATAATGGAGGAAAAGACCTAATTTACAATGCCACCCCCAAAAATAAAAGAACTTAAAATTAACTTGAGGAATTTGTAGAATCCATTGAAACAAATTTTAAAACTACTGGGAAACATGAAATAAGATGGAATTTCATGCCATGTCCTGACATAAGTGAAGACTCAATATTTTAAAAAAATGTAAATTTTTCCTAAATTAATATATAGTTTTTACATATTCCAAATTAAAATACCAATGAGATTTTTTAGTAACTTGACAAATCTGCTAAAGATTTTCTTGAAGAATGTATATAAAATAATATCCAAGAAAATTCTGAGAATGTATAGTCATGAAGGGATCGAAACCTTACCACATATTAAAACATTATGAAGTTATCATGATTAAAACAGTTTGGCACTATTTTATATTAAAGATAATTTATAAGAAATTACTTTGGGACAACTTGCTAATGCTTTGGGGGAACAAAAAAAAAGCTTTATTACCTATACCTAACTCCTTATATCTATCAATCAACAAATCAATACAGTCCTAGAAGAAAGCATATATATATATATATATAAAAAATTACTGTAATCCCAGAATCATAAAAATATTTCTAAAGCAGGATAAAAGACTAGAAGCCATGAAAAAAATTAATAACTTCTCCATGGAAAAAAAATGAGTCAAAAAATAAACAAATTCACATATATCACAAAGCAGAGGATTTCCTTAACACACAAGAAGTTCGGGACATTTAATGAATAATGTGAACAAGACAACAGAAAAATTAACAAATTCTATAGTCATAGGAAGAGAAATATAAATGGTCAATAAAGACATGAAAAATATATTCAATTCAATTCCCAATTAAAATAAATCAAATCAAAATAATGTAACATTTCTTATTCATTAATTTAATAAAAAGTAAATTATTTAATATGATAATCAGTACTGGCAAAGATATACAAACCTTCTTATATATAGTCACTGAGTGTATACACTGTTGCATCTTCTTGTAGAGCATTTTATCAATACATATCAGTTTTTAAAAACTATAATTATCTTTGTCTTAAATTCCACTGTATGGAATTTATTACAAGTATCTCAAAAATATATTTATTGCAGTAATTTTAAGATAAAAATATTTCTAAAGAGCCTATTAATTATGTGTTTATTAAACTGTACTGCACGTATAGTAGAAGAACATGCAGCGATAAAGAATGAAGATTATCCATGTGTAGCAAACTGGGCAAAGATCACCAAGATACAGTAAGTGAAAAGAGCAAGATGAGGAAGAGTGTGAGCACCGTACACGCTCCCTTGTGTATGGGATTTGTAGGGAGAGTGGTATATGCCTGTGGGTAAGGATGCAGATGTAAAAATTTGGAAAACTACATAAAAAACTGTTATCAGTAACCACCTTTGGGTAAGGTAGGGAAGGGCACAGGGCTTCTACTTTTCATTTTGTACCCTTCTGTTTCTGGAATGCATTATTTCCCTTTAACAAAGTAAAGGAAGGGGCAATAGAAATAGGGCCCATTTTTTTCTCTCCTCTATGTTTTTTTCTTTATGGAAATAGACTTATTATATTATTTATCTAATGTTAAAAAGTAATATTCAATTATTTGTCAAAAACTACTTAGAAAAATAAATATAAATAAATAAAGGCACAGAGAAGAAAGTTAAAAATCATCAATGATCCTCTTACCACTTAGAGAAAGCCACTGGGGTGAGACCGTGCCTTTCCACAATTTGCTAAGTGTATGTGTCCATATGATTTGTCAATAGGATCACATCATGCTTGCTGTTGAGTGGGCTTTTATACATTTATCATGCACATAGATCTATCTCAAATACGGATTCATGTCATCATTTTCAATGTGCCTACATAGGATTTCATTGTAATGGCTGTTGCATAATTTATTTAACTATGAAATTCCTTAATAGATATTTCTAAATATTTTCTAATTTTAATTTCAGCGTGATGAATATTCTCTCCTGTGCTCAGAAGAGAAGTTTTCCACTTGTTCTTTTTTTTTTTTTTTTCAGCATATTATGGGGGTACAGATGTTTAGGTTATGTATGTTGCCCTTGCCTCCCCACTCCCCCCCAAGTCCAAGTTTCAAGTGTGCAAGTTTCGAGGGACATCCAAGTCCCTTGGATGGTGCACATTGCACTCTTTGTGTATGCAAATCCTCTCCTCTCCCCTCCTCCCTCCCCCCTGCCCGACATCCAATAGATGTGTTATTCTTATATGTACACTTATGTGTTGATCAGTTAATACCAATTTGATGGTGAGTACATGTGGTGCTTGTTTTTCCATTCTTGGGATACTTCACTTAGCAGAATGTGTTCCAAAGTATATTCCTATAAGTGAATATATGCCAAGAGGTGGAATTGCTGGTAAAAGAAAAATGATTGTTTTAATCTTAATATAATGTCTAAAACAAACATCCCTTCAAAATCCATGTTCCTTTCATACTCTCCCCAGTAATAAGAATGCATATTGCCAAGAATTCTGCCAATCCATCTTTTTCTGATACTTTTGCATTCCTCTCTGATCATGCTTGAAATTTAAAATATGTAACTAGATATATTTGGGGGCTTTTAATCCTGTTCTCATTCTCTGCTGATTTTTATGTTAATATCACCCTGATTCATCTACTATAGCTTGAAAACATATTTTAATATCTTGCAAGGCTAAGTCTCCTTCCTATTTTTTTCCTCCAGAAATTTTTATGACTTTTTCTGACATTATTATCTTTCCTGATGAACTTTATAACACTTTTTTAAAAACTGACAAATTTGATATTTTGTTTGGGGAAATTTACAGCTTCGTGATATTGACTATTGCTGTCCAATTTTTGAGCCTTTTTTGTTTCTCAGTATAGTTTCACAGTTTTCCTCACATAGGTTCCACAGTCTACATTAAGTTTATAATTTGATATATTCTATTGTAGTATATTGCTGGTTACTTTGCTATATTAAAAACAGATTGATTTTTCTTTACTGATTTTAAGATGACCATATTGCGAACTTTTATTGGTTCTAATGTGTCTAATTATTTTTAGTTAATTATTTTAGGTTTTTCAGGTAGATGATAATATCCTCTGAAAGTAATATTGATTTTTTTTTTGCCTTCTCAGACAATGCTTTCAAATGTACTTCCAAATTACTAAATGACTTTCTTTTAAATCATATATATATAATTTTATATTTCTTGAGTAGGAGGGAGTCCTAGCTTTGGTGTTAGCATATATTCATACATTTCGAGACATAGCAGTATACTTGATGGACTGAGCTCCCAAATGCTCAAGTTCTGAGTACCAGCAAATTTGATCTTAGCCATTGAAAACAGGCACAATTCCAGTATATCGTGGTGTCTGCTCTCCAACATCTTGACTGGCAACCCCTGGGCTTATGTCTGACTTTTATGAAGAAGAGCAGATAAGTTTATTTTATTTTTTACCCAAAACTATAAAAGCATGGCTGCATAGCCAGCATTACTTCAGATTCCTCTAGCAAAGGTTGTTCTCTTGTTCAATCATCACAAAAGCCCTCGTGGAGTGGTAATTATTATCCCCATTCCAGAGTTGGAAAAACTGGGGCTCGTAGAGGTTCAATACATCACTCAAGGTCCCCAAATCCTAAAACTATTACCTTGTGCAGCCAGAGTTTGGGCAAAACATCCATCTCCACACTCAGTGGTCGCCACCAACATTTGCTGAACTATATACAACATTGCGTCTGTCTACTCTGAAACTGGGAAATCCCACAAGGTTATGTCTGTGTGTGGTGGCCCTTTCATGATGTTTATCTGAAACACAACGTCCGTTAACAATCTGAAGCCCCAGATCTTTTCTGTGTCATCATCTTCAATCATATGTTCCCCTTACTGCTTCTCTGCTCCCTGCTCACACTCTCCGGGTTTCCTACAGACAGTGAGTCTGTTCTCTGCCTTGGTCTCGTCATTCATCTCATTCTCATCTATCTGTCTTTTTCTTCTGATCTAGAGAATTTCTCTCATTCAGTCTTCTAATTCACCAGTATGACTCGATGCAGTGTCCAGTTTGCTATTTGCTGAGCCCATCGAGTTTTTAATAGGACAAACTGGATCCTCATTTCCACACAATCCTCCACAGTCTGCGTGTGTTCTTCCCTAATACCATCGTGGTTGCAGCATCCACTTTGACGTTGAGGACACAAATTTTCTGTTTATTGCAGTAAGTATATTTCTATCAAAGTTTCTCGTTCTAGTTTTCAAGGGTGGCTTGCTTTTTGTTTCGTTCCATTCTGTTTAAATCTGTAGTATTTGTTTACAGGCCTTGTTTTCTTTTCCCCCTTTCTTTGTTCTCTTTTAGAAAAGGAGAATAGAGTTTATGTATTATTAGTTTTTAGCCAAGGAGGAGCTGGTCTGGCTTCTGTCAGAGATTTGTGTCATTGGCTGAGTCCTTAAGCTCTAGAACAAGTTGAAGAGAAGAATCATGTACAAAATAAATTATACTCTTCTGTTGCAGCTCAAGCAGCATCAGGAGAGTGCTGGTGACAGAGCAGGGTCTGAGGGAGCTCTGGACCACTGCTCAGTGCTACACCCCCTTACTATAGGAAGCTGCCCAGACCGGGCACAAACCTTAGTGTCCCGGCCATCTGCAGGATTTGGACATCAATCCCCGAAAGAAAACCTGTAGCTGTTCATTGCCACTGGAGTCGGGTGGTCTGGCTGCCAGAGGGTCCTGCTGCCTTACGTCCACCTCTCTCCCAACTGAGACAAAGGGAGATTGGCCAGCTGCCACCTTCTCTTTTATTTTCTTCTGGACATACCTCTTGTTTCCACAGAGGGGTGGCACACGCTAGTCCTCCAGACTTCTTCAGTATGGTGTCATGTTAACTTTAGTTTGTAGAAATTTCTTGAAATTCCTGCCACGTAGTTGATACCCTTTTTCTTTGTTTTCATAGCTGGTGAAAGATTTTCCATAATTTGTATTTTCTATTGGTTATTTCACTAGGGGGAAGGGAGATAAATCGCCATGTCTTGAACATGAATGGGATTCCTATTCATTAATTCTTAATTTTCTCTTCTCTTTCATTTCATTGGCATCGGAAATAGGATGGTTATAGTTATCTTCATTCCCTTTCTTTGCTCTTTATTTATTAGCATCATTTGAAAAAACTCCTTAGTGGAAAGATTATCATTCTTTACTCACATTAAAAACACCCTGGGAATTTTCCTCAAATAATTGATTAAATTATATTTAAAATAAGATAAATTATCATTTTACTTATTTTTTTACTGTTTGGATGCACCTAAAATTCCTCTTAGTTCAAATTTATACCTAATATGTTAGCATCCTTTAGTAATCGCATCTACAGTAGATGAAATGGAGAAGAAGCTTAAGTTTATTCGATTGGAAATTATTATGCAGTGTGCAATTCTGATTAGCAAAGAACGCTATAGTGTTGTTATGGATTAATAAGAGGGAAAATGTTTGGTATTACTCAAGAGAAATGAGATGAAAATTTTAGTCCACAAAAATAATAGAAAATAATGGCTTGATTGTCCTGTACATTCAACTGCAAAAAGAATTATTGCTAACATCTCTCTACCACCTGGCTCTTGAGAACACTTGAATGGTACTTCAGTATTTTTTCTCAGAATATGCAATTCATAGCCTACTAAACCACTTGCACCATTTTTCCATTAGTTGCATTGAATGCATATTTATTCAAATATATTTTATATATATTTGGCTACGAGTGCAAATATATACATAAAAAAGCATATAAAAATAATGTTCCTAGGCATGACTTAATATGATCTGGGCTTGGTGAGTTAAAAATGGGGTTAGGGATATTGCTATGAGTTCAGCAGGACAGTAACTGAGTTATAAGATAATTATTCCTCTTCGATGGCTCTCACCATGACAACTCAGTTCTGAAATTCAACTATTATTTAGCTCAAATTATTGTCAAAAGTTTAAAGCTTGAATTTTATTGACCTCCTTCTGATGTCTATGACTTCTAATCATCTGGGTATATAAAACCAGATTGTTAACAGCAAGAGCAGCTCAAAAGATTCTTACTGTACACACCTGGACAGGTCCTTTGTTAAGGCAAAGCTACTGTTCAGTCTCTAGGCTCTGTTATACATGCAGAACCACTTTGGGGCAGAAATTGAACACGGCATTCCCATCTCCCTTAATATCAATCTGAAAATCTTTCATGGCCCAAATATTCCAGGCTGTTTTATCACCAACATAGGCTATCTTGTGACTTAAATTGCAAATCTCTGTTCAATTTGTGCAGGAGGAAGTTCAGGAGGAAGGGGAGGAGCAGGAGCAGGAACACCAGGAGGAGGCACAGGAGAGGAAGGGGAGAGAAAAGGAGAAATATATAGAAGGAATCATTTGATTTCAGAGTCAGTAACTTCTGCCTTTGGCTTAAGAACATGTGGGAAAGTATCGTATCCATTTAACCCATTGTCGAGGTGGATTTTAATCTGTCTCTAGAAATAAAAGTAAGACAAATATTGTTTTCAAATGCCAAGTCCAAAGAAAGCATTGCTCTCAACCCTCAAAACTTATGAGTAGCATTTAGCTAGCGTTATTACTTTTTGTTAGCATTGCCGTAACAAAATACCAAAGACTGGGTGACTTGAACAACAGAAATTTATTTTCTCACAATTCTGGAGGCTGGAAGTCCAAGATCACAGTGTTGGCAGGTCTGGTCCCTTTTGAGGCCTCTCTCCTCGGCTTGCAGACAGCTGCCTCCTCACTGTGTCCTCACAGGGCTGCTCCCTCAGTCATGTGCTGCTGTGTCCTAATCCCTTCTTCCTGTAAGTATACCTGTCACTTTGGATTAGGGACCATCCATATGACCTCATTTTACTTTAATTCACTGTTTAAAGACACTATTCCCAAATATAGTCACATTCTGTGGTACTGGGGCTTGGGAATTCAACATCTGAATTTGGGTGTGGGGACATGATTCAGTCCATACCATAAAGTAAAGGAACCAAAACTAATTTTATTCAAGGGGCATTTTTTTGTACCTACCCTTCCAAGTAAATATTATTGACCATACCAAAATATATAGACTGCATCATTAATAAATTTAAAGATTCTTTGGTGAAATTAGGCCTACGCATGGGAAAGATTAATAATTAGAGAGTATCCCAATGAGTGGTGAGGGCTATGGGTTACTTAGATTCTTCCTGGGTAGGATGATACCTTGTTTCTGCCCACGGGGAGCTCACTCACTATCTAGAGAGGAGGAACAGGTTCATAGACAATCAATTATAACCTGATGTGCCAATTACTCTAGAGAAAAATGCCATAGCAACTCAGAGTTAGGAGCTATTTCTACTGAGTGCTGATGGAAGGAGGGGTCTGGAAAGCTTTGTTGGGGAGGGGATTGGGTGAATGGCCATTAATCAAGAAGAAGTCAAATCAAGTGCCCATCTGGGAAGTGCTGTGGAGATAATGACCAGGGTGTGTCACACATCTATTGTGACATCAGGAGTAGAGCTATCAGCATTTAGGTAATCGGAAATAAGGGTCTAGAGATGAGAAGAGATATACCTGACATAAAAAAAAAAAAAAAAAAAACTTTGATGGTGGAATCCCAGGTGTGCAGCAGGATCTGGGTGACGTGGAAGCTCTAGGCAAGAATGAAGAACATACAGCAAAGAGTAGTACTGACAACAGAACTCTGAGGAACATCCGTGAGTTTACAGGTCAGAGTAGGAGGAGAAGCCAGTGAGAAGGACTCGTCTGAAGCAGAGATGCAGACAGCGAGATGGGAGCCTGGAGCACAGAGAACACAGAAGGAAGCCACTGAGAGGCCAGCGGAGTGATCACACCACAAGTAGGCGGGTTGCAGACTGCAGGCAACTGTGTTGTTTGTTGTTTAGGTGTCCAGTGTTTCACAAAGGTCAAACATGCTCCAGATCAAGGACAGACAGTAGCTTTGGAAACTAGGAGGTCACCGGTGACCACGCAGGAATGTTTCAGAGGAATAACTGGCGAGAAGCCGGACTGGGGAGCAGTGGGGAGCAAAGGGCACGGGAGTCATGGAGGGGACGGACCAAGCCTGTAAATAGCGGCACTGAAGGGAAGAGGTCAGTGCCCAGGGGAGAGGGGCAGCGAAGCAAGAAGGGAGGGATAAGAAGCAGGACTTGGTGGTCTTCAATAGAGCTGAGCTCCATGTGAGAAATGTTGAATATTGTTTCCTCAGTCAGTCCTGCCAACCACCTCTCACCCTACCTGACCACCAGGAAACCAAAGCTCACGGTGGTGTCCAAGGCAGAATCATTGACAGATAGACAAACTGAAACTCAGTTCTAAGCAGCAGTCATCAATGTTTTGTCCATCTTCTTTTCTATTGGTGGAATTTCGAATAAGGAGAAGAGGATAATTCAAATATTGGAAGTCAGAACCTTCTGTGCCTGGTGATTTGCCCCTTCACAGCATAGCCATGAAAGGAAACAAGGAGATGAGGAGATGCCTGGCACCGGGAGAAAGTACTCCACCCACTGTAGAGTGTGTCAGCCATGGGTGTGACAGCGTCTGGCAAGCTGAGGTGATGGCCACCTAGTTGGCGTGATGTACAGAGCCCAGGACAGAGCCATGGTCCTGGAGGGGGCCCTCGGGGCTCTTGGAGTGTCCTGTTGGAGGCCCTGATGCTGTGGGTTTTTCCAAGTGATTCCCTGACGTTGGCTGAGGAGTTGGTGGAGCAGGACCATGTTCTCCTTGAACTCCATCCACTTCAACTGCCACCCAGTCAGGCCACAGGGAGCAGTTAAGGGACTGGACTCTGTAGTCAGACTGCCTACATTTGACTCAGTTTCTACACTTACCAAGTTCGTAATGTGTGACATTTTCTTATTTAATGGGACAGTTCTGTGTATGAAGGGTATTATGATAGTTAAATCTCTGAATGTTTTCAAGGGCTAGTACATTTGTTAAATAACTAAATCTGGAACTAAAAATTGTCCAACCAACTTCTCTACTTACCATTTGGCAGAAAATAAGGAATAAGAATACACTTTTTAACCATTTACAAATATTTTTCTCATATATATCCCATTGAATTTCTACAGAATTTTGTCCAGTGGAAGGCAGGGAATTTTTATTCCCATTTTTATATGAGGAAATTGAGGCCAAACAAGTCAAGTAGGATGCCCTTGGAGCAAGCCTAACAAGTCCTTGAAGGAGCTGGGCTGAGAGGTCCCTAGTCCCCGGCTTCCTGCTGAGCCAGCGGTTGCTGGACATTACAGCTAACCCATTAGACGGTAAGTCTTCTAATACAGCACAAATGCTTTGAAATAGAGCGATAGGTGGAATAATGGCTCCCCAAGATATCCACATTCTAATCCCCAAAACCTGTGACCATGTCACCTTATGTGGCAAAAGGGGTTTTATAAATGTAAGATTTTGAGATGGGGAGTATCTGACACCCACTGACATACCACAATTCAATTCCAGTACCAACAACCCGGAGTTAGCGGAGACCCCACAAGTTAAAGGGCACAGTCCACAATAAGCCTGCCCTCACTTCAGACTAGCTGCTACAAACACGGGGGCTCCCATGACCCCCTCAGATATGATAATCCGCTAGAATGACTCACAGAACTAAGGGAAGCACTATATTTATAATTACAGTTTTATTAAACTGCAAAGTTTTATGGGTTTTATTAAACCTATTTCGTACTTCTAGCCTCAAGAACTAAAAGGGAATAAATTTGTATTCTTTCAAGAGACTAAGTTTGCAATGATTCATTGCAGCAACCGTGGGAAACCACCACAAACAGCGTGATGCCGCAGTTAGGAGAACGAGCGCTGGAGCCGGACTACCTGGGTATGAATTCTCATTTCCCCACTCAGCACTGTGTGGCCTCAGACAAATGGCATGCCCTTTCTGTTTCTCATTATCCCCAACACATTATGTAGGATATATAGGGCTGCTTTTACCCAAAAAATGCTTAGAACAATAATTAAAACTTAGTAGTCACAATTATTTGGGGTACACTGTTTGAAATGTATGAAACTACTCACCCAAAACACTGATAAAATTATCCAACTCTCCTTGGGAATTCTGGTCTTAACAAATATCTTCCCTGCCTTTTGGCAACCTAAATGTCCTTTCTACTACTGGAATTTTGATTGCTGGTCATTATTGAAAATCAATCTCTCTCTTTCTGTCTGTCTGTCTGTCTGTCTGAAAGTGATTCAAGCAAATCACAGAGTGCACCAAATCCCAGCTCTTGGGCCCTGATGTCCTGCCACCCTGGCTTCATTTCTCAGGAGTAACCCATACATGCACTTGCCCTGTCCCCACAGTGCACTCTGCCCTGCACTACTCCAGGCCGGGGGTCTGTCATGCCGGGGTGGCTGAATGCTCTGGCCCACGGCACCTGTCCGCTGGCGGTCTTGAGCCTTTGAGCAGTTGCCAGGGTGGCCAGAATGTTCTGTGGGTGTATTTTGTTGCTCTTACCCACCTCTTGGTGTTACACACCCTCTAGACCCATCAAGGTCTATTTTAGTGGAAACTGAACTTCAGGAAGCCCTAGATTTCTGGAGAGGAAGGTGTCTTAAAGGCTACCTTGTCCAACCACCTCACTTTACAGGTGAAGAATATGAAAACTCCAAAAGAGAATGGGCTTAAGTCATAAAATTGTTTTTGGCCTAATTTAAACATGACCATTGGTATAATCTTTATTGTACCACCTGCCTTTGGTTTGAGCTTGACAAGAAAACATCACCGAGCCTCCTGAAGTGTTGTTCCAATGAGCAATCTTTAGAGTCACTCTCATGCTGTTGTCCTGTGGAGGCAGCAGAGCAGGGACTGATTCTTGATAGCTACACCTAATGTGCCATCCTGGTACTCAGGCTAGGGATGATACCAAGTGATGGGCAGCTGGCTGATTGGGGCCACAGCTGGGAGCATGTAAAGTGATGAATACACGTTTGGCTGCAAAATTCTAACTAGGGAAGAATGAGTTCCAACCACCAAAAAAAAAATCTTTGATTCTTAAATTTGATTTTGACAAAGAGACTCATTTCAGAGCCAGGTGCTGCACAAATTGTTGGGCTCAGTAACAAGAGATAGGGAGGAAGTGCACTGCTTTCAGCCTGGTGACCGGGGAGTGGGCAAGCCTGTCTCTCTTCAGACACCTGGTGAATAGGTAAGTGCATGTTAGCAGGATCAATCTACTGAGCCTGCAAGGAAGGTGACAAAGCAACTCCCAAGAGTGTCCCTGCCAGCCACACTGATGGCAAAGCTGAGGCACTGCACGATGGACTGTGCCACACCCTCCTAGTAACCCCCCATTAGCTTCTTATTGTTTGCAGGATACAGTCAAATGGCTTGTTAGGGCTACAAAGCTCTTCTTAATTGATTTTCAACTTTATCTCCCAGCATCTCCTGTGTGCATCTTATCCTCAGTCATCTCTGGGGCATTCACCTGTGGTGACGTGTTATCCTGGGATGCCCCCCAAAGACCATATTTCCCCTTTCCTCATCTGCTTCATATAGACCCTCTTATCCTTCATGTACCAGCTTAAATATCACCTCCTCCTTGATGCCTTCTCTGACCCCATGAGCAGTCAGTGTCCCCTGTGCCATGTTTTCATGGCTCTGTGTTCATTACCATTTGATCACTTACATCCTTGCATTGGAGTGATTTTTACATAACTTTTTGAGCTTCCAAAGGGCAGAGAAGACACTTTCTTTTTTCTTTTGTAGCCCTATTTCCAAGCACCAGTGTAGGTTCCTGATCCAGGTTCACCGGATGGATAGATAAATGAGCAGTGGTAGCTAATGTTTATGGCCAACCTATCACGGGTCATGTGCTGTGCTCAGTGCTGCACACACATTGTCTCTGATACCAAGTGGACACTGTATCTGGGTCGTTCTGCATGCATGAGTTGGGCCTGGACAGAAAAGCCACACTGCACTTCTCCCATTTTTCCCCAGAAGCTCTGGGAGTTAGGGAGATGGTACAATATCACTGCCCAATTCTGAGAACTCATGGACTCTCCCTGTGGATCTAAGCATGCCCATTTGGGCTACTATAACAAAATACCATAAACTGGGTAACTTAAAAAACACATATTGCTCACATTTCTGAAGGCTGGCAAGTCCAAGATCAAGTGCCAGCAGATTCAGTGTCTGGTGGGGACCTACTTTCTGTTTTACAGATGGCACCTTCTCTGTGTCCTCACATGATGGAGGTGACAAGGCAGCTGTCTGGGGCGTCTTTTATAAGGGCACTAATTCCATTCATGAAGGTGCCACGTCATGACCTAATCATCTCCCAAAGGCCCCACCTTCTAACACTATGAGAATTAGGCTTCAACAGATGAATTTTGAGGGAGACATCAACATTCAGAAACACAGCACAGTTTCCCGGGCTAGATGCTGTGACCCCTTCCAGACCCATTTTTTTCCCTGAGATATGTCTTTATTAGTCAAAATCCATCCTTACACCACCAGAGCCCTCCAAGGGCAGCTCCCGCCTCTCTCCCCACCCCCTACAGATGCTCCCCTTCCCAGGTCTGGCGCCCCCTCCTGGCTGAAGCCTGATTCCTATTAATAGCTTGGGAGGCACCTGCACGAGCCTCACCTCCCTGAGGGTCCTCTAGGTTTTATTCAGGACTTTTCATCCCCACTTGCCTGCTGTTTCTTTCCTCCTTAAGACTGCATTTATTTCTTTACAAATTTGTTTCCTACTTCACTCAGCTACCTAGAAGTCACAAGTGCACAGTCTCTATTATTAAAATAAATAACCCAGACGGAGGTAAACGTAAACAATCTAAAATATCAAGGTAATATGCCCATTACCTGAAAGACATTTCTGGACATTTCCATCCTTCTGAGGGCTTACGTAAAAGCAAAGTCTACCCAGGGACGAGGCTGAGGTAGAAAAGCTCCACTGTCCCCTGACTGATGGCTCCCAGCACTTGACGGCTCACCAATTACACTGTGATCTCGTACACGTTCAGGGAATCCAACTGGCCCCCAAATTGCTGCTCTGAAAGCTCCATCGTCATTTTAAGTAGGAGATTAAGAGATTTCATGTTGTTAAAACACTTTTACACATGGAATCTTGAATGACAGCATTTAAATAAGCAGAAAACTGCCTTGATTTCCATTGCCACAGTCAGGAGCTCGGGGAAGGCTGAGGAGATGGGTGGTCGAGGTCTGCTCGGAGCTGACTGACACCTGTGTCTGTGCGGAAGAACAGCCAGGAACTGCAGACAGACAGGGGGCTGCCCAACCTCATTGATTTCCTTAATAGGTCACACCCATCCAAGCTCCCTATTCTTCCCGTGAACATCCAGGCCTAGGGCAAATGGGAGATCTGCATCATGTTTCAGGAAGCGCTACCCGAATCCATACAAGCATATGATTCTGTCTAAAACTCAATAATTCACTGAACTGACATCCTTTTAGCATCTCTGCAGTCAATGCCTCTCAAAGAACAGCGCTAAAATTGAACTAGAAAATTATAGCTTTCAGCTGGACTCCCTGGAGGTGCATATGTAAAACAGAATAATAAATGATTGTCATTTCAGTTCAGAGCATAAAATTAATCATGGCCGGAGAGGGAGTCCTGAGTCCTGCAGGAAGGGCCACCAAGGGTCACTGGTCACCATGACTTGCCAGCAATGAGGTCAGCAACAGAAGAAACATGTCTCCTTTGTTAACTGGAGTATCTGTGTGGCATATCTTTTGTTGTACATAACCTTTGTAGAACCCACCAACAGGAAAATTATTTCCCAGTGCAAGTTTTTGTTTTGTTTTGTTTTGTTTTCTGCTGAAAAATTCAAAAGCCTAGCCTCGGGCAGTGGAAACACAATCAGGCCATGAGCATGATGAACACACTTGTCCCTCTTTCCAGGCAGGGAGGGGGGCAAGAGAGGAGTCTGAGCATCCTGTAGGAGGCACAGTGGACAAAACAGAGGCTGTGAGAGTTTCTAGGAGCTTCTCCTGACCAGAGCAATTAGGTCACTGAAGAACCATCAGTCTCTTTTTGAGCAGAGAAAACCTAACGCCACCAGCAACAGGAATGGTGGTGTGTTTTGAGAGCTAGTTAGAATGCACATCTATGAGCATGTCAGCTTAAGGACTTGGGGCTTCTAGTGCAAAAGTAGTCAGAGCTACTCAAAGTGTGATCTTTGGCCTCAGCATTAGCTGGAAAAAATGCAGGATCTTGGGCTCCAGCTTAGACCTTCTCAGTCAGAATCTTTATTTTAATGAGATCACTGGTCAGTTCCTATGCACAGTGAATCATGGTTTAGACCTGGTTGAGATTATGTCCTGGTCTTGGAGAGACATTTTACAGCTCCCTGGTATTTACCTAGAGGGCCCTTATCAAGGCAGGAGAGATTTTATTTTTATTTTATTGCCAATTGATATACGTACACGGCAAAGACAGACTTCTGTTCTCCTGGGCTTTCTGTTTGGCATAAATGACTTGAACACAGGATCCATATAAACATAGGACTATGGTCTATCGGTCAGTGTCATAAAGAAGAGGTGATCCCCTACTGCCCAGTCTACCAGGAATGGCTTCCAAGAACAGGAGCTTGACCTATAACTGAGTATGAGAGAAGAGGTCAGGCAGGGAGCAGTCTGTAGCAGGAAGGTCCTAAACGGGAATATTGGGAGTCCCCTGTGGAAAGACACCATGTCTTAGGGAGGACCTTGTAGTGGATGGTAAGTGAATGTCCCTCCAGGGGAACATTGGGAAGGAAGGGAGGTACAAAGCTCTCACCTTGGGCCTCTGCATTTTCTCTGATCTCAAACCCTGGTTCTATCCCCAGCCCCGCCCTTCCTCCTACCCAGGCCATGCCCCCAGCCCGGGCTCCACCACCCCAGGCCCCTGAACCCTCTCACACACCAAAGCTTCCCACCACCACAGAGCAGCCTCATCATCTATTTACTCATCTACCACACCCCTGGGCTCTAAGACTTCTACACCTCTTGGAGCCTATTACAGTCCCCAGGCCCCTCCTGAGGGACAGCAAAGCTGAGTTAGGGAAAAGTTATGGGCAGACCTGTTTAAAACCAAAGGATGTCTCCCAGAGGCTTTCCAAGTCTCCTCTCTCTCCCTCACCCCACTGCCACCTCCTGCCCATCCTTAAGCTTAGCAATGCTACCAAGGATGAACTGAAGGAAGGGCTAGGTGTGGCAAAGAAGGTAGAGGGGCTAGAGTTGACTAGGCCTCCTTAGACCTTGGGGAAATAGGGTCCCGAGAAGAGGAGAGTGCCCTGCCCAGGAGCAGACTTTCTCCAGGATCCACCCACAGAGGAAAGGGGCCTCTGGATTCATCAGCTGTTTGAAATATTTTATTTTCTGGACTGGCAGGTAGAAGGGCTAAACAGTTATCATTACAGACTTGGGGATAACCAAATGAAATGAACGTGCTTGTTATTTTCTAAAGCCTTGATGCTTTGGACAGCCTGGGGTTGTAGAAAACAAAAAACAGCTGGCGTCAGTTAGACCTAGGTTTGAGTCCCAGCTTCACCCTCTTGTTCTGTGATCTCAGGCAAATTACAACCTCGCTTTGCCCTAATGTCTCTTCTGCATAATGGAGAATAAAAATAGTGATCTTATATTACTTCGATGAACAAAATAATAGTATTAATACTTTGGCATATCAGAAATCATATGAATTTTTTATTCAATTTATTATATCAAAAGAATAACATCTTCAAACATATTTCCCAATTCCTCAGAAGTAGATTTCTAATCTTAAATGGTTCTAATATATCTTAAGGCTACAATTTGAACTTCAGGCTTTAGTGGTTGAATAGTAGAAATAAAGCCTACAATGACTCAGATTTTAGAGACACTAAATAAGAAAATATTGTATCAATATAAAATTGATAAAAATAGGGAAGCCAGAAAAATAAGTTGGTTGAGGGGGAAGAAGAGATGGGAGCAGAAACTTTTGTGACGTTGTGTTTGTAAAATGCCTCTAGCACAATTAGAATCAAAGAAAATCCAATATTAACATCGTGAAACAGCAGTAGCATCATTAATCTCCCTCTCTTTGCAAGCCTATTATCAAAGCTAGTCTTCTGGCCGATAGTCAATAACACATAAAAGTATTTGCTGATTTCAACTCCTTGGTACTAAGTATAGTTCTTGTATAATGCAAACATAATTTTTGAAATGCAAACATATGTTCATTTACCAGTAATCCTGAATTCATTAAAATAGAATCTACCTGCTTATATTGGCATCTTTGGGAATCAAATCTTGCACTTTTAAAACTTAGATAAATAATCTCCCAGCTACAGTATTTATCAGTATTTATACTTGAGCCACAATCAATTCATAAGCTAAAATATTTACAACTAAATATATATTTTGCCATAATTGATTACAAATCAGATCTAAAAATCAAGCATTGTATTTGTGCATTTGCAAAATGAATAAAATGTGACAGTGTATTTTTTAAAAATGTACAATTCTTGAAAACAATCTAAAGTTCAAACCTCATTCTTTACTGAGTTTAGTTCCATATCAAGAAATATCACACCAAGAAAGTCTAATTTTGGAAAGTTTTCACCTAAGGGGAAAACAGTGTTGGTCTGAAAGGAAGTGCAGATGCATTTTCCATTATAACATTCATTGTTGCCAAAATGACAGTAACATGGAATGTCAGAAGAGGAATAATACAGAAAGAGAACATGAGAACAAATGCATCTAAGGTTTTCTTCAAACTAACACGATGTCACCAGGGGCTCTTCTCTCTAGAGACACAAAGAGACAGACTGATTGTCTCAACCTGGGTACTGAAAAAGAAGCACTAATGACAGAGCTCGCTTCCTTAAATTCCTGCATTCACACCTGCCTATCTCTAGGGGGTGAGTGTCTCCTAAGGGAGGGGCCCCTTCTCTTCTTAATAAACCCTGTGCTTTATGCATAAAAATCAACACCTTCCAAAGGGGCTCTGTTTTACACTGTGTGATGCCTTGGGCTGGAATGACTCTCTGGTGGATAGGAGAAAACATATTGAAGAATACCTCTGGGAGATTTTTGGAAGCCCATTTAGAATGCACCAACCACAAATATTCATTAAACACCTAGTGTCTGAAATGGAGCTCTGAGCTGCAGGGAAATAAAAAATCAGAGAGTACTCACTGCCCAGAGGAAACTTGCAAACCAGTAGCTGGCGGATTCTTTCTCTTTAAAATTGTATAATCAAAGAGAATTTCTAGGTATCTTGTCAAGTGGGTTTAGTAATTGTATCTTTGTCCAAGTATATTAAGCCATTCCATTAGCTACTTCTGCAAGGAAAAAAAAAACCCAACAATCAAACAAAAAAAATAATAATAATAATAGTCACCACTTATTAAGCATCTGTCATCTTAGTTCCTGGGAGAGAGTATCATGACATCTAACTTAAACTCTGATACTTCCATCAGAGATTAGAGGAAGGGGGAGTTTAGAGGGATAAGGTATATCTTGGTTGGTGTTCAGGTAAGATAAGCAAAAAACCTGAAAGAAGCTCCTTACCTTCATCAAGGACAATGCAAAAAGTCCAGACTGGGTTTTAAGATACTTCAGCCAGCCCCAAGCAAAGTAGAGGCTCTGTCCTCACAGATATTCCACCAAGAAGGCTTAGACATCCACACTGAGCTCCACATCCTGTACCTGATCTGAAGATTTCTGACCTTACATCCATCTCATGAAATTTTATTCTAAAAAGCACATGCTATTGTTGGACCAGGACAGTCTTCAGAGATTATTTTGGGAAGCCATCTTTCCATGGGCAGAGAGTAGCTATTGAGGGAAAACTCCAATGCACAGGAAGCTCCGATTTTACTCAGCATCCCTGCTGCCTGGGACACCCTCATTTGCAAGTCTGAGGGATGGGCTATCTTTGCTTTTTTAATTTGTGTTTTCAGCATATAGATCGCCCACAGGACACTGCACTGGGCACTGAAAGGAGACTCTGGATGCACACCCTGATAAATGCTCTGTCCCAGAAGCCTTATTGCACTTCTCTGCCTTGGACCCAACAATCCTCTCCTCCAGTACTCAATATCACCCTTCTTAGTCTACCACTATGACGCATTTGGCTCCAAAGCCTTGGGAATCAAGTGTGCCTCTGCACTGAACTGCTCTAGCATTATCTCTGGTAGAATTTAGTAGACCAGCAATACAGTCAAGATGTCATATTTTATGCCATTTAGAAAGATTTGTATTTTATTTTTAAGTTTAAAAAAGACTTTAAAAAGCAACTAATTCACCTCTAATTTTATTGATGGGAAACTGAGGACTAGAGACAGGCAATGGGTTGTCATGGTTGTTAGGTTACCAGAAATCCTGAATCCTAGTCTGGGGTCCTTTCCACTGTCTGGCTGGTACAAAAACAAATGATTCGTCAAGATCTGGCATAAACAATAATATGGACAGGGCAGTACAAGGAAAATAGTAGCTGGAAGCTGTTCTGTTTCTACCATAAAGGCATTAATTTGGAAATTAGAGGCATACAGAGAGCCCCCGCAACTGCCTGCTATTGTCTCCGTAGAGTATTGGCCTCTCCTTCTCTTCTGCCTTCCAAATGTCATGTGAATGTCATTCCTTGGCAGACTCTTCCCCCAAAACCCAGGAGCAAGGGAGCCTGTGCAATGTGGCTCGCAGCTTCTCTGCAAGAGGAAAGTGGTGATGTCGAGTTGACAGCAGACTCAGCATCTGCGGATTCATCAGTGTTAAAAACTGTGTGATGGGACAAGGCTGTCACTACATAAGCAAAGGGACTCGTTGAGCTGTTAATCAATTAACCAGAGAAATGACCTATCAGAATGAATCTTTTCCAAATCATTCCTCTCTCTCACCAAAATTACTTGGAAAATTCCTTCTCTCCAGTAGAGATCATGTTCAATCAAAAGAAAAGCATCCTCTCAGAAGTTAGGGGCCACATAGGTCTTTAAGCTCTGACAGTCACTCTCCAACAAGAAAAATGATGGCTGGGATAGGGGCCTGGAGGGTGAGTGAGAGGGAGCATACTGGGAGATTTGAGAGACCTCTCTCTCTGCAGAGCTAAAAGCAAACTAGGGGGAGGGGCCCAGGACTTGGATACAAACTGATCTCAAACTTACCTAGGCTGAGTAGCCAATATCTTCTAATTAGTTCAGAAGTACCTCATGTATTGCATTGTTCCTGATGAAACACAAAGCCAAATCAACGAACAGATTGTTTGTCTTACAAATTTGCCAAATGGCAGGTTTTATTAGTGGATTATAATAATAAGTCTCTTGTTCAACCCACATTTATTGACCACCTACTGCAGTCGGTATAGTAGGTCCAGGCTCTGTGCTAAGAGTAGAAAATGCATAGATGAATGAGATAAAATGCCTGCCTCAAGAAGCAGGTAATTTAGCTCGGGGACGAACTTAATAAATAAGCTATAATATGCAATGAGTGCTATGAAGGAAGAGCAAAGGACAATTGGGAAAAGGCAGACGTAAGTGTCAGGCTCTTCATCTGTAAGGAACAAGCTTTGCAGAGAGATGTTTGAACTGTTTTGTAAAATGAATAGACATTCAATAGGCAGGAGAGTGTGCATCTTATATGTGTGGGACTGGGGTATTTTACACAATGGGAACAGTACATGCAAGAGCAGACATCATGTGCTGGCAAAATTTTATGTGTCCACTTGGCTAGGCTATAGTGCCCATTTGTTTGGTCAAATGCTAGTCTAGATGTTACTGTGAAGATACTTTATAGACATGATTAACATCTATAATCTATAATCATCTATAATCATCTATATGGCTTTAAGTGAAAGAGATTACCTTCCATACTATGGGTAGGCCTCATCCAATCAGTTCAAGGCCTTAAGAGCAAAAATTGATGTGTCCTAGAAAAAAAGGAATTTGGCTTCAAGACTATGACATAGATATCCTGCTTGAACTCCCAGCCCAATGGCCTGCACTACAGATTTTAGACTTGTCAACCCCACAACTATGTAAGCTAATTCCTCAAAATCAATCTATTAATATACAATTGACCCTAAAACAATGCAGGAGTTAGTGACACTGACCCCCTCATGCAGTTGAAAATCTGCATGTAATTTTGGACTCCCCAAAACTTAAGTACTGCAGCCTTACCAGGTTCACTGCCCATGCTCAAGAGGAAGCCAATACACTAAGACAGCAGATGTTACAGCAGAGAAAGTTTAATATCGCAGGCACCACACAAGGAGACAGGAGGAAGCTCTCAAGTACATCTCCCCAAGAATTTGGGAGAAAGGGTTTTTAAAGGTAGTTTGGCAGGCAAAGGGACAGGTGATTGGGTCTGATAATTTGCTCAGTTTGGGGCAAAAGCATAGGGGTGTAGAAATTGTCTTCTTTGCTGAGTCAGTTCTTGGGTGAGGGATTGCAAGATCAGTTGACTTAGTTCCTTGGTCTGGGCCACTGGTCTGGGTGGGTTGGCCATTCCACCAGAATGCAGGGCCTGGAATATATCTCAAAAACCAGCCTTAGGTTTCACAAGGATGATGTTATCTATGGGCGCAGTGCAGAAAGCTAAGAATCTTTATGACCATCAGCTATATGACTCCTGAGTAGTGAGCAATTATAGGAAAGCAGGCTGGGGAACAATGGCTGGTTATATATATATATATATATATATATATATATATATATATTTCCCCTACCACAGTTCCCACCTTGTGGCCCTTTATTAATTTTATAAAGGGCAGTTTCAGTAATGGCCTACTGTTGACCAGAAGCCTTACCCATAACACAAACTGCCAATTCACAAATATTTTGCATGTTATGTGTATTATATGCTGTATTCTAACAATAAAGTAAGCTAGACAAAAGAAAATGTTATTAATAAAATCATAAGGAAGAGAAAATATATGTATTATTCATCAAGTGGAATTGAACCCTCATGAAAGTCTTCATCATTGTCTTCATCTTGAGAAGGCTGAGGAGGAGGAAGAGAAGGGGTTGGTTTGCTGTCTCAGGGGTAGCAGAGGAGGAAGAACGAAAATACAGGTATAAGTGATCTGCATACTTGAAACTTGTGTTGTTCAAGGATCAATTTTATAGCCTATTGTTTCTGTACACCAGGTACATCATGTTCTTAGGCAAGAAGAAGAGATTCATTGTAGCAGAGGTGCAGAGAGTGGGAGGAGATGGAGCCATGAGGGAGATTGACATCATTATCAAGAACTTTGTGGGCCATGCTCAATAATTAGGGTCTTATCCTGTAAGTGCATAGGGGCCACTGAAAAATTTGGGGCAAGCACTGCCACATCTGTTAGGAAAACTCTCTGAGAACCTTCCAAATAGAGGAAAGATGAGATGGGGCAAAATGGTTGGCAGTGAAAGGTGGTCTCACAGACTCTATCTCTTTGCTGTCTAAGCCCTGGGATGGAGTCTTCACTATCATTCCTTCTCCTCTGTGGCTATTATACTAGGTCTCCTTAGCCTCTTCACCTTGTTTTTACAGCATGTGCTAGGTGAGGTATATGAACAAGCCCAGGCTGTACTGGCGACCAGAATTTTAGGTCACCCACCCCACGAGGGACCCTAGCACAAGACCCACAAACACAGATTCTTTGCCTGTAGTCCGCCTTCCCAGGCCCATCAGAATTGCAATTGTCACCTTCCTGAGTGATACCCTTAGAAATCCATCACCATGTCACATTTGGCAGCTGAACCAGCGAGCGTCTTTTATTTATGTATGAGCTGAGCACTGGGGAGCCGTGAGCCTCTGTCTCCAGATCTGTAGGGCTGCTGGTCTTGATATAGCAGCATATTTATTCAAAACCATCCTGAGCTGCGTGAGACCTTTACACATTTGTAAGTAAATAGACTGGGATTATTCATGCCTCCTGCGCAGGCCCCATTCATTGCCTTCCCTAAAGGCTGTAGGCAGCTCTGCAAGCAAGAAGGTCCCAGCCAGTCAGAAGGGCAGCATTCATCACCAGGTGATTTGTTTACTGCCTTTCATCCAAAGGGCTCCCAGCTGCATTGTAGAAGAATCACTAAACTGCCAGAAAAATATGACCACCTTCCTACCCATGCTCTGGAGACAGCCCTCTAGCAAGAAGCACCCAGGGCTGGGCAGAGAGGGAAAGTGGTATCTGTCCTGAGAAGAGCCTCACAAAGAGTCACTCAGGTTTGGCTTCACTGTCCACCCAGCGTGCTCCTAACCCAGGGGGTGCACAGAGCCTAAAGCATTTCCTCTTGATTCCCGACAGCTCAACAGGCCTCCCTGACACCTTTCTTTACTCTGGGGTTCTTAAAAGGGGTGGGACCAAGTAAATTGGATTTGGGTGTATGAAATACTAAGAACCCAGTTTCAAATGAGATTCTACAGTCAGAGGATACTTTAAAATACCTTTGCTGCGTATTTTTCATCACTTTTTCTCTTTGAGGAGGGATTTTATAGCTCTCTAAGTATTAATTTAGCAAAACCTGAATCATGATTTTAAACAAGTCCAAGCTTCTGGGAATGACTTAGATGGCGTATTTAAAGAAGTCAGTCTGACCAATGGAGCATGGGAGAAATGTCGCCGAGTGCCCAAGATGTCCCCAACGACTCAGACGCTTTCTGGTTTTGCCAACAGAAACTTAGGGCCCATCTCTATTAGCTCCTCCAGTCATTAGGAAGAGAGGTGGGGCCTCAGGGCACACAGTGGGTTTCAAATCAGAGGCATATTTGCAGAGGTCTAGCCTATGGTTTCAACTTCGAACTGCTGCTCTTGTCCAGCTAACAGGCAAATCCTGACTCAGCTCCATTGATGGAGGACATAGTGGAGGGCAAAGTGCCCAGAACACCCACATGACCCCGAGTGCACTGGCAAACAGCTGCTGGGCCCTGTATTTTTCAGCATTTCAAAGAGAAGAGAAATGTAGGGCAGCACGGAGATCTGCAAACTCTGCCTCTTCATCTCCAAAGCCAAGATTTACAGCCCATATTTCAGTCTCAAATTTCCTTGTGGGAGAATTGTTGGCTGTTGTGTGCTGCTGTTTTGTTTTAATGACCTTTTCTACACTGTTTCTTAGCATAAACCAGAAACAGCACATGAGTGATGCGGGGGGTGGTTGACAAGCCTATGCTTGCCTGTGGCACTTTGTCTCGAAGACATCATTCCTTCCTCTGTTCTAACCTTCCCTGCCCCTCTATTGATCTTTTCCCAGACACAGCCACTGCTTTGACCATGGGCCCCGCAGAACACAAAGGCGTAATTGATACATACACCTGCTCTGCCCAGGAACGAGGAGGACCCCTGTTCCCCCTCAGCCACTCGCCCTGCACTCAATAAGCTATTTCTATGGCACTTTTTTGAAACAAGTGCCTGTGGTCAGAAGTTGTCACGTAAATCTATGCCACAGATGATATAATCTGCATATTCACAGAACCATCTTAACACCACACAAAAATCTGCCAAAAACATGTTTTGAAGATGGGTGACTAATAATACAAATGTTAAGGCACTTCTTGTAAGCATAATTAACTGAAAGATACTTTATAAAATATATATGGGACATGGACATTTGAGGGGTTTTATTTTTTTTTCTTTTTTTTTTTATTTCAGCATAATATGGGGGTACAGATGTTTAGGTTACATGTGTTGCCCTTGCCCCCCTTCCCCCCTCAGTCCAGGTTTCAAATATGTCCATCCTATTGCGTGGTGCGCATTGCACTCTTTGTGTACACATATACCTGTTGAGGGGTTTTAAAAATTGTAACAGGAAAAAAAATTATAACCAATTATTTCAAAGTTTCATATTGCCAAAGTAAGAGTTAATATACTTAAAGTTGTTTATGACCCCTGCAAAAATGAGGCCAAATGAATTAATTCAGTGAAAAAAGAGTTTTAGAGATACTAAGCTGCCATTCCCTCTTAGAATTGTTATTGTTCCTAAGAGTAAGTAGGAGATGGTGAGATTCATGGACAAAGGACTGAGTCAAGATACCTTCCTGCTTAACACACCCTGGACACACCCAATTGCTGCCTTTGTCTGTGGTTTGTTCATCTGCCATTGAGGGAATTGTGCCAGGTGACGCTGAAGAGCAAAACAATAGACAAGGACAATTTCAAGAGAATAAACTCCAAGGAACACTGAGCTGCAGGAGATGGTTGCCTGAGAGCCACTTCTTGTTGTTGCTGAAAACTAGAAGGCTCTGATTTGAACTTCATTAGTAGTATTGGTCACATTGGGAGCAGCTCCACCCAGAGAAACAAGGAGAAGAGTCCTTAAATGGCCCTAGATGGCCAAGATGCAAGAGGCTATGGCTGATATAGCAGTTGGGTCATATTGCCCACTGGTAGTTACTACTGCTAATATGTGCTGCTCTGGAGGATAGCAAAAATAAATATTAATACAATAGGGAGAATTTAGTGGTTGATTTAATATTTGCTGAGCATCTATGGAATGGTCTCATTTGACATGAGAAGGATACTGAAATGAATAAGACACCACACCTTCCTTTGAGAAACTTCCAATCTACCAAAGAGACAGACAGGCATATGTGTGAGTAATTAGACAGTAAAGTATGGCAGCATTGCCTGGATGGAACTAAAGGCAGTGGTACAAAATAAACATGGACACATAGTTTAAAGATAAATGATGTTGGTATGGGTTGATGAGTTAGACTTTTATTTTTGTGAAGCAAGGAACCACTGGCTATTTTAAATATAGAATTAGAACTCTTTATTTATATATAATTTCCTTGACAGCACCTTCCAAGGTTTAACCTAAGGAATGTGGGTTTGAGAGAGGCAAGCCTTGTCAGAGGCTATGGTTAATACGGTAGACCAGGAAAAGATGGTGAATAGCATAGTAAGAATGAGAAAAGAGAGACAAGGTGGGCTCAAGTATCTTTTGTAAAATTTTTTAATGTTTATGGGTATATAATATTTGTACATATTTATGATGTACATGTAGCATTTTGATATAGTCATACAATGTGTAATGATCAAATCAGAATAAGTGGGATATCCATTACCTCAAGTGTTGATCATTTCTTTGTGTTGGGAACACTCTAAATCCACTCCTCTAGTTATTTTGAAATATACAATAAATGATTGTTAACTATAGTCACTCTGCTGTGGTACCAAACATTAGATCTTATCCCTACTATCTAACTGCATTTCGTACCCATTAACCGTCTCCTCTTTATCCCTCCTTCCTACTACCCTGAAGAAAAAATAATAATTCTTGAAAAATTTGGTGAGTAACTGTAGGTGATCTGTGAAAGAAAAACTTTGATGTTTTCAGCCCAGGGGAGTAGTGGCAAGCAGGTAAGAGAGAGAGGGAGAGAGAGAGACAGAGAGAGAGAGACAGACAGACAGACAGACAGACAAAGGAGTAGACCCAATAATGACAGTGCCTTGGAATAGTTAAGAAAATGTATCCAGTAGACACTTGGATCAAGGGGATGAAACACAGGAAGATGGTGAGCTTTGAAGGTCAGGATTTGGGAGACCTCAGCCTATAAGCATTGTTTGAAATTTTGGGAGATCAAAATTTGGAGATCAAAATTTGGATCAAAATTTGGATGGAGTTCACATCCATGCCAAGGGCCAGACCTTATGGCCAATGCTGGGAAAGCAGACCCAAGGGCTCAAGTCTCTATTCTTCCCTTGCCCTGTGTCATGAAGACTAAAAGAACATAGGCCCCTTGGGGTAGGCAGAATAATGCTCCCTACAAAAACATCCACGTTCTCATCTCCAGAACCTGTGACTATGTCAGGTTATATGGCAAAGGGGAATCAGGGTTGCAGAAGAAAGTAAGGTTGCTAATCACTGACCTTAAAATAAGATTATCCTAGATTATTCGGATGGATTAATGTAATCACAGAGGTCTTAATAAGTGGAAGGGAGAGACAGAAGAGAAAGTCTCAACCAGAGAGAGGGCAGTGTGAGACAGACTCTGCTGGACTCTGGGGGAGGAAGGTCTCTTGGAAGATGGAGGAGGGGCCACGAGCCATGGAATTCAAGTGGCTTCTAGAAGCTGGAGAAACAAGGAAATGGAGTCTCCCTTAGAACCTCCAGAAGCAATTCAGCCCTGCCAACATCTTGATTTTAGCACAGTGAGATCCGTTTAGGACTTCTGACCTCCAGAACTGAGTATCTTTCTCTCACAGGCCTTAGCTCCTTTCCACATCTCTTTATTTTTCCACCCTAAGCACTCCTCTCTTCCTGGCAAAGTCCCAGAAAGCAGCAGATAAGACGCCACCATTTGTGGGCTCTCGTAAGAGCAGTAGACCCTTCCCCAGGAGGAACTCTCTCACACTTCTTGGCAGCCAGCAATGGCAAAGCATCCCTCTGAGAGAAAGTGCACCCTGGCCCTGTACTCAGATGTGGTGCTGTCAGGATCAATGCTTGGAAGGGAGTGAAAGAAGAATTGACCAAAAGGCTGTGATGGAGTTTCAAAGGCCTCAGTCCCACTGGGAGCTCAGGAGCTGGGATGGCCCTGCAGCACTAGCCTAATTGGGACGAGGGTACCAGGCCTTTTAACCTTTATATCAACCAGCCATTGACTGAGAGCTACTCCATGGAAAGGAATATGACTTTAGGGAGGGCAGCTTTCCTCTGCTGAAGGTAATTTTGAAGTTGGGTGTACAACTCAGCTGTAAGCTATGGGTCATCAACATTGCAGCTGAGAAGTTGAGGGCTTCAGCCCTGCATGGATCATTTGGTTGGTGCACTGTAGCATTCACTACAAAGACCAACATTTTCCCCACATCAGAGTACTCTCATTCCCCTTCTTTCTCCACACCCATCTTCAAGGTCCAACCTAGACATTACCAACCCACCACACCCGCTCCTAAGCCCATAGGTACATCTCCCTTTCTCTGACTCTCAGAGGGCATCACTCCCCTCTTTTGGGACTTTATGTGAGTTGCTACCTCTGTAATTTGCTGGTCAGCATCTTGTCCCCAGTTCAGAATGCCCTAAAGTACCTCTTTTGCTTCTTCAACCCCCTCCCAATCTTCATCTCCTCAACCCTGACCACGGGCGGCCCCCCCCCCCCCCCCCCACCACAACAACAAACAACAAAAACAACCCAAACAACACCCAACCCAAAAAAAAAAACAACACCAAAAAAAAAACGAAAAACACAAAAAAACATAGT